>CAJHNH020002554.1:2500-103196 GCA_905116865.2 Candidula unifasciata
GGCCAGCAACCTGTTGCCTACATCTACCCCGATTATGGATATGGGTGGTGTTCTTTCTTTACACAGCAGAAATGTGTTCTGTGTGGATTGTTGGTGATTTAAACTAATTACACATAATATTTCACTGTTGTTCACATGTCTGGTTCACTAGTGGTGCCCTTTGACTGAAAACTTTTTATTACAGGAATTGCTTTCTTAAAGGAAATATGAACTTCCCTGAGTTCCAGTATTTCGTCCTGGAGTAATACCATTTCCTCCTCAAACACGTCATTCAGAACAACCCATGTCATACAGAGACAAACATGTCATACAAAGACACACATGTCATACAAAGACACACATGTCATACAAAGACACATACTTCATACAAAGACAACCATGTCATTCAAAGACACATACTTCATACAAAGACAACTATGTCATACAGAGACACACAGAGGCACACACATCATACAGAGACATACACGTCATACAGAGACACACATGTCATACAAAGACACATACTTAATACAAAGACAACCATGTCATACAGAGACACACATGTCATACAAAGACACATACTTCATACAAAGACAACCATGTCATACAGAGACACACAGAGGCACACACATCATACAGAGACATATACGTCATACAGAGACACCTATGTCATACAGACACACACACATGTCATACAGAGATACACACATGTCATACAGACACACACACATGTCATACAGAGACACACGCATGTCATACAGAGACACCCATGTCATACAGAGACACACGCATGTCATACAGAGACACCCATGTCATACATAGACACACACGTCATACAGAGACACACAAGTCATACAGAGACACACATGTCATACAGAGAAACACACGTCATACAGAGACACCCATGTCATACAGAGACACACACGTCATACAGAGACACACACGTCATACAGAGACACACATGTCAGACAGAGACACCCATGTCATACAGAGACACATACGTCATACAGAGACACATACGTCATACAGAGACACACACGTCATACAGAGACACACATGTCATACAGAGACACCCATGTCATACAGAGACACCCATGTCAAACAGAGACACACGTCATACAGAGACACACACGTCATACAGACACACACACATGCCATACAGAGACACACGCATGTCATACAGAGACACCCATGTCATACAGAGACACACACGTCATACAGAGACACACACGTCATACAGAGACACATATGTCATACAGAGACACCCATGTCATACAGAGACACCCATGTCATACAGAGACACACACGTCATACAGAGACACACTCGTCATACAGAGACACAAACGTCATACAGACACACCCATGTCATAAAGAGATACACACGTCAGACAGAGACATACACGTCATACGGAGACATACACGTCATACAGAGAATTACACGTCATACAGAGACATACACGTCATACAGAGACACACTCGTCATACAGAGACACAAACGTCATACAGACACACCCATGTCATACAGAGACATAAACGTCATACAGAGACACAAACGTCATACAGACACACACACATGTCATACAGAGACACACATGTCATACAGAGACACACATGTCATACAGAGACACACACGTCATACAGAGACACACACATCATACAGAGACACACATGTCATACAGAGACACCCATGTCATACAGAGACACACACGTCATACAGAGACACACTCGTCATACAGAGACACAAACGTTATACAGACACACCTATGTCATACAGAGACACACACGTCAGACAGAGACACACACGTTAGACAGAGACATACACGTCATACAGAGACATACACGTCATACAGAGACATACACGTCATACAGATACATACACGTCATACAGAGACACACACTTCAGACAGAGACACACACGTCAGACAGAGACACCCTTGTCATATAGAGACACCCATGTCATACAGAGACACACATGTCATACAAAGACACCCATTTCATACAGAGACACCCATGTCATACAGAGACAACCATGTCATACAAAGACAACCATATCATACAAAGACACACATGTCTAACAGAGACACACACGTATTACAGAGACACACATGTCATACAGAGACACACACGTATTACAGAGACACACATGTCATACAGAGACACACACGTATTACAGAGACACCCATGTGATACAGAGACACACACGTATTACAGAGACACCCATGTGATACAGAGACACCCACGTATTACAGAGACACAGATGTCATACAGTGACACCCACGTATTACAGAGACACACATGTCATACAGAGACACACACGTATTACAGAGACACATGTCATACAAAGACACCCATGTCATACAGAGACACCCATGTCATACAAAGACAACCATGTCATACAGAGACACACATGTCATACAGAGACACACATGTCATACAAAGACAACCATGTCATACAAAGACAACCATGTCATACAAAGACAACCATGTCATACAAAGACAACCATGTCATACAAAGACAACCATGTCACACAGAGACACACATGTCAAACTATACTTACCATGGCAACCACATGACTGACTTTAAATTTCCGGCGAATAGATGAATAGCAATTCGACATTGTAGTTTATTTTTTAAGGAAAGGGTTTATTTTGTGCTTCGTTATATGTTGATTTAACTTTGTAGCAAAACACGAGATACAGCGAAATATGCCAGGCAATAGAATTTACAATGTATTGTATCTGTTTGCATTATTTGAACAAATGTAATTGTATACTTAATGAAACATAATTTAATCCTAAACGGAAGCAATAAAAAAAAAAAAAAACATTTAGTCAGGTACTTAAACAATGGAAAATACATTTAAGAATAAACCTAATTAATTGAAATACATTTAATCCTAAACTTTTCAGCCATCAAACATCATAATCTGGATCATCTGCATGAGGTCAAGACATCTCAGAATTCAGGACACGTCCACAATAACTCAGTCTCTCTCATCAACAGCTAGTGAATAGTTTTCATACTGATCTGCAGCCACGGCGGGGTTCGAAACCGGGCGGTTCCCGGGGTTCACCCAGCCTCTAGGAAATGGGTACCAGAGTTGACACTCTGGGGTGAATAAAGGAACATCGCTTTAGCTAGGGAGCTACGTGCGTACAGCGACACAGGCGGACAGTTTGTTATCAGCTGTACGTACTGGTGGCAGAGCACTTATGGTTTATAACCGTGTGCAATGACGCTGGTTCATATCTCCTGACTACTTTTTTTTTTTCCTTTTCATACTGATAATACACGTCATCTGGTTAAATACTCGTCTGCCCCCCGCCCTCACTTCGCTCCCCGTCTCAGGTGGCGCCTAGCGCCTACAAATATTCACCGCTGCATCAGTCTCTCTGGGTATGGGTTTTCAATATCTTCTATTTTTCTGGTGACCTTGTCCGACAAGCGAGAGATTAGTAGTACCTCCCCAATTGGGACTACTCCAGCCTACCTATCTGCTTGCTCATTCTCCAACACGTCTACATTGACTCTCACCACTTGCGACCGCCGGACTGATGCGACTTTTGCATACGAAGACAATCAGACACGACCTTCCTGAGCTTGCTTGATGAACATGATTCTATGACAGCAAGCTTGATGAACATGATTCTATGACAGCAAGATTGATGAACATGATTCTATGACAGCAAGCTTGATGAACATGATTCTATGACAGCAAGCTTGATGAACATGATTCTATGACAGCAAGCTTGATGAACATGATTCTATGACAGCAAGCTTGATGAACATGATTCTATGACAACAAGCTTGATGAACATGATTCTATGACAACAAGCTTGATGAACATGATTCTATGACAGCAAGCTTGATGAACATGATTCTATGACAGCAAGCTTGATGAACATGATTCTATGACAGCAAGCTTGATGAACATGATTCTATGACAGCAAGCTTGATGAACATGATTCTATGACAGCAAGCTTGATGAACATGATTCTATGACAGCAAGCTTGATGAACATGATTCTATGACAGCAAGCTTGATGAACATGATTCTATGACAACAAGCTTGATGAACATGATTCTATGACAGCAAGCTTGATGAACATGATTCTATGACAGCAAGCTTGATGAACATGATTCTATGACAGCAAGCTTGATGAACATGATTCTATGACAGCAAGCTTGATGAACATGATTCTATGACAGCAAGCTTGATGAACATGATTCTATGACAACAAGCTTGATGAACATGATTCTATGACAACAAGCTTGATGAACATGATTCTATGACAGCAAGCTTGATGAACATGATTCTATGACAGCAAGCTTGATGAACATGATTCTATGACAGCAAGCTTGATGAACATGATTCTATGACAACAAGCTTGATGAACATGATTCTTTGACAGCAAGCTTGATGAACATGATTCTTTGACAGCAAGCTTGATGAACATGATTCTATGATAACAAGCTTGATGAACACGATTCTATGACAGCAAGCTTGATGAACATGATTCTATGACAGCAAGCTTGATGAACATGATTCTATGACAGCAAGCTTGATGAACATGATTCTTTGACAGCAAGCTTGATGAACATGATTCTATGACAACAAGTTTGATGAACATGATTCTATGACAACATGTATGGCTGAGATTTTCTTCACCCATCGGAATGTCGCATGGTCAGCCCAACCTCACTTCTCGTGCTGGAGGATGGTCAAATATCTCCATGTATTAAACACACATAACCGTAGAAAATCTTTGACAACTCATTTTTTGATTCATTTATTATTTGATAAGTAATTGATTCTTGAAAGAATATTGAATCATTGAAATATTTGACCACTTAGTTAGCTGGCCACTGAAATATTTGACCACTTAGGTAGCTGGCCACTGAAATATTTGACCACTTAGTTAGCTGGCCACTGAAATATTTGACCAGTGATGTAGTTAAACAATGATATATTTGACAATTGGAATACTTGGGAGGATGATATTTGTAAGATCAGTGACACGGGTACAGACGTATACTTGACCAACAGACGTATACTTGACCAACAGACGTATACTTGACCAACAGACGTATACTTGACCAACAGACGTATACTTGACCAACAGACGTATACTTGACCAACAGACGTATACTTGACCAACAGACGTATACTTGACCAACAGACGTATACTTGACCAACAGACGTATACTTGACCAACAGACGTAACTTGACCAACAGACGTTTACTTGACCAACAGACGTATACTTGACCAACAGACGTATACTTGACCAACAGACGTATACTTGACCAACAGACGTATATTTGACCAACAGACGTATACTTGACCAACAGACGTATACTTGACCAACAGACGTATACTTGACCAACAGACGTATACTTGACCAACAGACGTATACTTGACCAACAGACGTATACTTGACCAACAGACGTATACTTGACCAACAGACGTATACTTGACCAACAGACGTATACTTAACCAACAGACGTATACTTGACCAACAGACGTTTACTTGACCAACAGACGTATACTTGACCAACAGACGTATACTTGACCAACAGACGTATACTTGACCAACAGACGTATACTTGACCAACAGACATATACTTGACCAACAGACGTATACTTGACCAACAGACGTATACTTGACCAATGGTGTAATGATCTCGTAGACTCCAAAACAAACTGATGTTCTGGAGTGACTCAGCATTTGTATAGGTGTTGTGTGCAATATATGGGAAGGGAAGTTCATTGTTGAACGTGGGACTTGGTGCGGTGCGCACACATTGAACGTAATGTAGAGAGAGAGAGAGAGAGAGAGAGAGAGAGAGAGAGAGAGAGAGAGAGAGAGAGAGAGAGAGAGAGAGAGAGTGAGTAACGGTGGACTCTACTACGCTGTGTAGGAAGCCTGTTCTAATCTGGATGGATCCAGGCTGGTCCTGCATAACTGTGTTACGCTGGCGGTAGGGTACGGGCTGTCTGTGAGTGTTGTTACAGCGGTCGCGCCAGCGTGACAGACGCTCGTGTGGCCGCAGACGAAAGGTCTCGACAAGTTTCACAATGTACTGTGCATCGGCCTGTATGATTCTGCTATGACAGTGTACCCAAGGGATGGGTTTCATAGAGGTAGACACATCATCACGAGCAGTGAGTTTGCACGAGCAGGTAATGTTTGCTCGTAGTTGACCACCGTACAGGGTGGCGGTAGAAGTAGCCCAGAGCGTCCGTAGTGTGTGTTGCCTTGCCAGTAGGAATGACTGTGGCGGTGTAACGTTTTATTCTCGTGATGCCTTTCATTGTTTTGGTGTTGAAATTAGAAATACATTAATTCTGTTTGACGTTCAACATGTCTCCGGCGTCCTTATTGCTGATGGGCGGGAATGGTGACTTGTTACTGTAACACTATTTAACATACCATGGATACTTGGCAAGTGTGCGTTGTATCAAGCGAACATTCGCACAGCACAAAAGGCGTGGAGTGGATGTAAAGACAACCATTGTGGGCAGCGAAAAACACAGCCACACAGCTGGCGTCTCGTCTTGCTTGCGATCAGAAAGATCAAGGCTAGACACCAGACGTCTGAAATCTAGTCTTGCCTGCGATCAGAAACATCAAACCTGGATACCACACGACTTTCGTCTAGTCTCGAGTTCCATCAGAAACATCAAAGCTGGATACCACACGACTTTCGTCTAGTCTCGAGTTCCATCAGAAACATCAAAGCTGGATACCACACGACTTTCGTCTAGTCTCGAGTTCCATCAGAAACATCAAAGCTGGATACCACACGACTTTCGTCTAGTCTCGAGTTCCATCAGAAACATCAAGGCTGGATATCACACGACTGTCGTCTAGTCTTGCTTGCGATCCGAAACATCAAGGCTAGATATCACACGACTGTCGTCTAGTATTGCTTCCGATCAGAAACATCAAGGCTAGATATCACACGACTGTCGTCTAGTATTGCTTCCGATCAGAAACATCAAGGCTGGATATCACACGACTTTCGTCTAGTATTGCTTCCCATCAGAAACATCAAAGCTGGATATCACACGACTGTCGTCTAGTCTTGCTTGCGATCAGAAAGCCCGAGGCTGGACATGAAGCTGTGGCGGAAGCGAGGGGACACAACCGCGTACACCACGGGGTACATGGTGACCATCAGCTTGCAGGTCAGTGGAGGGATGGATGCGGCCAGCATGGACATGCCGCTAGAGCCTCCAAACATGGCCGTGGTACACAGGAAGGCAAACGGACCCCAGCCAATCAGCACCAGGAGTACAAAGATGTAACACATCTGTGGAGATACAACAAAGATGTAACACAAATATAACACATAAGGGCGAGAGAGAGAGAGAGAGAGAGAGAGAGAGAGAGAGAGAGAGAGAGAGAGTACACAAATGTAACACATAATTGAGAGAGAGAGTACTAACCTGTAACGCGTCTGTGAAGGGAGTACAAAGATATAACACAATTGTGGAGATTGAGAGAGAGAGAGAGAGAGAGAGAGAGAGAGAGAGAGAGAGAGAGAGAGAGAGAGAGAGAGAGTACGCAGGTGTAATACATCTGTGGTGAGAGTACAAAGATGGGCTATCCCAAATTATCGAGGCAGAAAATATACCCTAACAGGGCCTCAGTCACGTGTCAATTGCGAACTTCCGGGGACTCCCGCCACCGCCTAGCGTATCCCCCATTCGGGCTAAACTAGATGGCTAGGTCTCACAAGCAAAAAAAAAAAAAAAACTGAAGACAGCTGCAGGAAATGCGGTAGCTGCTGCTCGTGAGTCCCAACCATCAAGGTAGACCCCAATCCACGCCGGATACTCTCTGCGGTGGCGCAAGTCGCTGGAAGTGGCGCAATTTAAGTCGCCAGAAGTGCATAGGCCCTGTTAGGGTATATTTTCTGCCTCGATAATTCGGGACCGTTTTTCGGAAGATAGCCCAGAGATGTAACACATTCGTCAAGAGAGGTCAGAGATGTAACACATTTGTGGAGAGAGGTCAGAGATGTAACACATTTGTAAAGGGAGGTCAGAGATGTAACACATCTGTGGAGAGAGGTCAGAGATGTAACACATTTGTTAAGGGAGGTCAGAGATGTAACACATCTGTGGAGAGAGTGTACAAAGATTTAATACATCTGTGGAGAGAGTGTACAAAGATTTAATACATCTGTGGAGAGAGTGTACAAAGATGAAACACGTCCTTGAATAGGGAGAATACAACAGTGAAACACAAATACACAGAAACAAAGATTTAGAGAGAGAGAGAGAGAGAGAGAGAGAGAAATAGAGAGAGAGAGAGAGAGAGAGAGAAATAGAGAGAGAGAGAGAGAGTGAGACAGAAGGAGAGCGAGATTTCAAAGATAAAACACATCTGTGGAGAGAGTACAAAGATGATAGACATCTGTGGATAGGGAGAATACAACGATGAAACACGTATGCAGAGAAAGACAGAGAGAGAGAGAGAGAGAAAGAGAGAGAGAGAGAGAGAGAGAGAGAGAGAGAGAGAGAGAGAAAGAGAGATTACAAAGAAGGGAACATCTGTTGAGAGAGTAGAAAGATGTAACAAATGTGTGAAAAGAGGAGCTGCAGTAATCACCATGACAGAAGCCTAGACACTTCAAGTAGCACAATGAAAGAAACCTAGACACCGCAATTATTACAGAGTAAAAACCTTAAACTTCACCTACCACATAGTCCCAAACCTAGATATCACAAGTATCACCATGACACTTCAAGTAGCACAATGAAAGAAACCTAGACACCACAAGTATCACAATGACATAATCTTAGACACTTCAAGTAGCACAATGACAGAAACCTAGACACCACAAGTATCACAATGACATAACCATAGACACTACAAATATCACAATGACAGAAACCGCCACCGTACAAGTATCAGAATGACAGAAACATTACAAATATCACAGAGATGCAACCTAGCCACTACAAGCATCACAATGACGCAAACCTAGCCACCACAAATATCATAAAAATGGGAACCTAGACACTCAAGTTATCTAGCAGGCATGTGACCTAGACGAGATCAGTCACGGAAAAGATAACGAATGCACATGTTGTCATCTCTAAGGTTGTCATCATGATGGGGATCTACTGCAGGAAGCAGATTTCTGCGGCCGGAGACAGCGACGTAGGTGGGCTGATAGATCAGCATTCACACCCAGAAGACATCACCATCTACACATATCGATCCTGGAAGTGCGGTTCAAGGTTAGCATGGTTAGACACCTAATAAAGAAGGGGAAAACAATAAAAGAGAACAGCGGTGCCTACCAGACAACTACCTTAAGAATCACCGTTAAGACAGCCAGTGCTTCTAAAGCACTGACATAGACACAAGAGCACAGTCACACAGGCAATAACTGTACTGAACTCCAAGAACATGTTTCAAACAATAGCAACAGGTGGTTTAAGCTCTGATTCAAAAGTCGCACTTAAACTTCTTCACCTGGATCTACACACCTAGGCAGGCTAGCGTATAAGTTAATAAGTGAGCAGACCAACTGGCAAGTCATGCACAAAAGCATGTGGGAAGAAGCATGTACGCTGGTCGGACTGTGCTAGTGGATAATGATGAATCTCTGACACTAACACGTTTGCATGACGCAGGAGTAAAGCATGGTGAAAAGTGTCTATGCCGTTTTCGAGGCTGGGATAGGAGACATTATAACCAACCTCTCGGAGGACTGAGCATGCATGGGAATGCCCAAAGTGTTGTTACATTGATTGTGATAACATAACATAACTACAAACATCACAATGACATAAACCTTGAGACTGCAAGTATCATAACGATGGAAACCTAGACACTATCACACTGACACGAATCGAGAAAGTACATTATCACAATGACGCAAACATAGACATTATAAGTTTTGCAATGACATAAACCTAGACATTAAAAGTATCACAATGAGACAAACCTAGACACTAAAAGTACCACTATGACACAACCGCTGTCTCCACGAGATGGGGAGACTGAGACCCTTACATACCATTCGTAGCTGGGTCTCTGTGAAAGAGCCAGGACTGTGTTCTGTCACCTGTGACGGCCCTTGACCTTGGCTGGACTCGCTGGACCCAGGGACTGATTGGCTGGCAGGTGTCACGTGAGCAGAGCGGACACACAGCAAGGCCACCAGCAGCGGGACAACGAAGGAGAAGATGGTCAGCGTGGCCATGTAGGAGATGTAGCTCTGGTCTGGGTGCGCCCAGTCGATAGCGCACGATGTTCCCGTGAGTTCGATGGCGTACCTGGAAGAGCCAGCCACAATACAGGGTGATCTGTCCACATATGTTCTCAACAGGCAGGTCATAGGAGTTCACGTCCCGCCTGGTACTTGTTACAGTGATAACACAGTTTGGATTGGAACCTTGTTAGTTGAACCTTGTTAGTTGAGCCTTGGAGACCATTTTCTCAGCTGTCGTATCACCCAAAAACTGCTGTTTGCAATAGAGACTAAAAACCCTCCGAGATTGCTGTTTGTAATATAGACTAAAAACCCTCTGAGACTGCTGTTTGTAATATAGACTAAAAACCCTCTGAGACTGCTGTTTGTAATAGAGACTAAAAACCCTCTGAGATTGCTATTTGTAATAGAGACTAAAAACCCTCTGAGATTGCTGTTTGTAAAGGAGACTAAAAACTAGGGCTGTACCGAATATTCGCTTCGTATTCGCTTCGGGGCCGAATAGTGGACCTATTGGCAATTCGGTATTCGGCCGAATAGTTACGGTCGGGTCGAATACGAATAGTAGTTAACTTACACCGGTTTCTGCATACAAGGCCTTAATGCTGACAACATGGAACGATTGGTTTTGTTGAAAGCTATTGCAGCTTTCCTGCATTAACAAAGCTGTCAGTGACAATTTCCAAGTTTAGTTAGTTAGGATTCTTTCATTCCTAGTTATTAGTTACTTACCATAGACTGGCTGAAGGAAGCAAAACATAAAATGTTTTAAATGTTTACTATTCTGTACGATTATTAACTAGACGTGGAAAGAATATAAACTCCGGCCACATCCAAGTCGATAATTTAAAAATCAAACGAACGGAAACATATAAGTAATTGGGTGCAAACTTCAACTGCTCCAACATGCTGAGAGAAGAAATACAATCTAGAATACAATCTAGAAATAAAGTATTCTATGCCCTTCAACATCTGCTAAAGTCAAAGTGTCTGTCTCGCAACACCAAGATCAAAATATATAAAACGTTGATAACACCAGTCGTTTTATATGGCTCTGAAACTTGAAGCAGAAATATAAGAGATGAGGCCTTATTACAGGTTTTCGAAAACAGTCTTACGACAAATCTTTGGACCCATCAAAGATGCTAACAGCGGGGAATGGAGAGTGAGAAGCAACAACGTAACACGTAATCTGTTTAAATCACCATTGATCACTGGCATCATGAGAGCTAACAGACTAAAATGGTTGGGGCATATTGAAAGCATGTCAGATGACAGAGAAGTAAAAACTGTATACACACGAGAGAGGAATGGGCGTAGACCACGAGGCAGACAAAAAAAGAAGTTCGAGAGATAATGTCCAGCCAGACCTGCAAACAACTGGTGTCAGAAATTGTGAAGATAAGGCCAGCCAGAGAGATGAATGGAGACAAGTAATATCTACAACAAGAAGCCTCAAGGGCTCAGAATGCTGAAGAAAATATGACTATTTTGTGCTACTTTATGTGAAGTAAAAGTTTAGCGTACATTTGACATTATAAATGTGTTGTTGTTGTTTTTTTTTTAAATATATTCTTTACACTATACACTATTCGTATTCGTATTCGGCCGAATAGTTGGTCCTGCTATTCGTATTCGGCCGAAAAGTGAAAATCACTATTCGGTACAGCCCTACTAAAATCCCTCTGAGATTGCTGTTTGTAATAGAGACTAAAAACCCTCTGAGATTGCTGTTTGTAACAGACTAAAAACTCTCTGAGATTGCTGTTGTAATAAAGACTAAAAACTCTCTGAGATTGCTGTTTGTAATAGAGACTAAAAACCCTCTGAGATTGCTGTTTGTAATAGAGACTAAAAACCCCCTGGGACTGCTGTTTGTAACAGAGACTAAAAACTCTCTGAGATTGCTTTTTGTAATAGAGACTAAAAACCCTCTGAGATTGCTGTTTGTAATAGAGACTAAAAACCCTCTGAGATTGCTGTTTGTAATAGAGACTAAAAACCCTCTGAGATTGCTGTTTGTAATAGAGACTAAAAACCCTCTGAGACTGCTGTTTGTAACAGACTAAAAATTCTCTGAGATTGCTGTTGTAATAAAGACTAAAAACTCTATGAGATCGCTGTTTGTAATAGAGACTAAAAACCCTCTGAGATTGCTGTTTGTAATAGAGACTAAAAACCCTCTGAGACTGCTGTTTGTAATAGAGACTAAAAACCCTCCTAAATTGCTGTTTGTAATAGAAACTAAAAACCGTCTGAGACTGCTGCTTGTAACAGAGACTAAAAACTCTCTGAGACTGCTGTTTGTAATAGAGACTAAAAACCCTCTGAGACTGCTGTTTGTAATAGAGACTAAAAACCCTCTGAGACTGCTGTTTGTAATAAAGACTAAAAACCCTCTGAGACTGCTGCTTGTAACAGAGACTAAAAACCCTCTGAGACTGCTGTTTGTAATAGAGACTAAAAACTCTCTGAGATCGCTGTTTGTAATAGAGACTAAAATCCCTCTGAGATTGCTGTTTGTAATAGAGACTAAAATCCCTCTGAGATTGCTGTTTGTAATAGAGACTAAAAACCCTCCGAGATTGCTGTTTGTAATGAGACGCAAGACCCAGGAGACACTTGGTTCTTGGGGAACATGATCACGTGTGCCACTCACAATCACACATGATAATGATGATGAGAGATGATGCACGTGTGTAATGAAGTATAGGCAGAAAGGGGTTAAATGAACAAGCATACATTTCAGACCACCACACGGCGTACTAATCCATCACTGTGTGAAATGACAGAATGGGTGATTAGAAAGCCATGGCCTAGCCAGCTATGCAGAACACACCGCCATGACATCTGACAGTGAGGGATGAAACATTCGACGAGTGCCCGTGAGCTGTGACCAGCTGACGAGATACGTTCATCCAAACGTGACCACCAAGGACAGGTGACAGGGGGGTGATTAAGATGGTACGCCAGGAGGAGCGGGAAAGCGGTGGAATAAAGTCAGAGCCAGGGGCTTGAGAAGTTAGTTAGTCCCGGAACCGCTGGAGAGGACGGTTAGCCCCGGAACCGCTTGAGAGGACAGTTAGGGCTAGACCGCTAGAGAAACCGGTCAGGAGAAAACTAGTGCTGTACTTCGTTAGAAGGTATATGTTAAACTTGGAGTTTAGCTAGAACAGTGAGTTAGTCCCGGAACCGCTGGAGAGGACAGTTAGTCCCGGAACCGCTGGAGAGGACAGTTAGCCCCGGAACCGCCATGAGAAGACAGTTAGGGCTAGACTGCTAGAGAAACCGGTTAGGAGAAAACTAGTGCTTTACTTCGTTTAGAATGTATATGTTAAACTTGGAGTTTAGCCAGAACAGTGGTTAAGGAACTCGTAGAGGCATACGAATAGCCAGTAATAAGGAGTGTTCATATACTATTGCTTATTGAATTTATGAAATGTGTGTGACGAGAATATTATGAATAAACCAGCTCTTATGTAATTGATTACATCACTGGCCTTGTTCTTGAGTACGATTGAAGAGAGATACGAACCATATTCATTCCACTTGGCCGACTTAGGCACATCTATTTCTTGGGGGATGTACAGACGCCCCGTTTAGACAAGTGTGAGGATATTTGGATGCCGTGACCAACGATCAGTCTTGTGTACTCGACATCTTTAAAAACAAGACTTCTGTTACAACATAACAAATAAGCAACTGCTATAAAAAGGTGAACTAAAAGCAAGTTTATGATTGTGCCTGCGGAGTAAGAAAAGTCGAGAAAAACCGTCATCAGAATAGAGAGACGTAAACCAGACCAACAGCCTGCACCACCTTTTGGAGCCAACCGTCTACACTAGAATCAGGGGGACACGCCGGTTCTAGTCTGGAGCCAACCGTCTACACTAGAATCAGGGGGACACGCCCGTTCTAGCCTGGAGCAAACCGTCTACACTAGAATCAGGAGGACACGCCCGTTCTAGCCTGGAGCAAACCGTCTACACTAGAATCAGGGGGACACGCCCGTTCTAGCCTGGAGCAAACCGTCTACACTAGAATCAGGGGGACGCGCCCGTTCTAGTCGGGAGCCATAATATAAACTTTTCCTAACTTTACACACTCGGAAGACTATAGGAAAGTCAAGAACTGTGAGCTGTCCGATTTTTCAAATAGGAACTGCAAAATAAGCGCAAATTTAAAGAACCTTGAACATTAATATTAATTAGTTTAAATATATTGTGATTTTTAATTTACAGTGGTGTAGGGAAAACCTTTTCTTTTCTTTTCCTACCTTTCATCCTGAACGTAGAAAATAATTCCAGGACAGTGCCGATTTTTAATTACAGTGTGTTGTGAAACGATAATTTTTTTTTTCAGACCGCACTTAACAAGGTAATACGACATTTTCTGTTTTAAATTCTATTTTAGTTTACATTAGTTAATTTTCTAGGTTTTAATAATGGCATATCAAGCAACAGTGAGAGCACAGTTTAGCAGAGTTTTTAATGAAGTAGCACGGTTAGGTAGACTACTCCGTATTCCATTTTTTATAGAACAAAAAACTGCCCAGCATTGGTCGACTGTAGATAGTCGTAGACAAAGACAGAGAGAAAGAAATTATAACATAGCATCAGTCACTAGAAGTAACGTCGCTGTTAATCGACTGTCCGGTTTCCCAGACAGGCGAAATTATGCTAACGAGAGATTGCAATACCCTAGAGACAATCAGTACCGCAGACCATACAACACAAAAGCGTACGAGAAAAATCAGGGTCAACTGAGGTCATGTGTACAAAATGAACGAGGGCATTTTAAAAATTTCCATAGAGCAGACAGGTTGAGAAAATTAGAAAATAATAGACATAGAAGAGCACAGGAACAGTGGCATAATAATAGTAACAGATATCAGAACATAAATAGAGTAGGAAATATCCATGATGATAACCGAAGTCGAGTTAGGTCCTGTAATCCAGATTCCAGATTTAGCACGATGAGCACTAATCAAGATTACAGGGCCCACGGTACTACCCATAATCAAGCCAACAAATTCAAAAGAGACAGGTTAAGAAAATTAGGCTATAATAAGAATATAAGACTGCAAAACTTAGGAAATAATCGCGAGGTCAGTAACTATAACGGATTATGGCAGAGAGGTAATAAAAGCACGTGCGCTGCTGATGATGAGACAAACAGATTAGAAGTAAAAGGGTTAAAAGAGAGGAATCCCATGAAACGGTTTAATAAAAGCTACATTAACGAAGTAAATGCGGTAACTGTAAACGGGAAACGCGGTCAATACTTTAAAGAGGAAGGGAACATAGAGAAACATAAAGAGTTAACACCGACTAAAGTTAAGTCGGAACAAGAAGAAGATGAAGAGGGTTGTTTAGCAATGGAATGGTTATGGGAAGTAAACGCGGTAGAAGTAAAAAGGCTAGATAGCAATAGCACACATAGGAAAGTAGAGAGGGTAGGGACAATAAAAGAAAGAAATCAGCAGGATTTGTCTTATAGACAGGTGATGCCTACAGAAGAAGAAGGTGAAGGAATAAATACATTACCGTTTGTAGTTAGTAACATAAAGGTAGATCTATTCTCAGAAAACTACGACGCAGATAGTGAAATTGGGATCACAAACAAAACGGGTCGTAGAATTTTAGTCGCGGTTAGAACCAGGACTAATACTCCGTCTAGTGTGAAAGAATTAAAACCGTCAGAAGTACCAGTTAAATTTACATGTAATAGTAGAAGAGAAGAAGAAGAAACAGTAGAAACTTCGCCTAACAAAAGAGCAAAACAGGAGACAAGAATGTCGGGCATTAAAAATTCGCATACCGATTTAAACGAGCGGCATGGTTTACAGGAAAATAAAGATGCGAGAAAATCACATGTATTAGATGGAAATTTACACGGAAATAAAAGTAGCCAGAAGTGTCGTAATGAAGTGGCATCTACCGAATATAGCAAAATTAATAAGATGTTCCGATTTATTGCTAACTTATCATTTAAGAAAAGAAAAAACACAGATCACTAATAAGACAGAAGAAGAAATAGAACTAGAACAGTAAGCATCTACTACAGTTAGTAGGCCAGAATCATCAGGGGGTAGACTGAATTTATACCCTGAGTAAACCATACATTAATTACAGCTTCCCTCCCCCTCCCTTTTCCCATGACTGAATGAAATGGGATCGTTCGTAAAATGGTTCAATAAATGTGGGATTGTAGGGTGTATAACAAGTAATTAGTTTCATTAATTACAATTTACGTACGCTATATTGCTGTGTACAGAGGTACCGCGCTCGCTACACATATTCTGTTGTTGTGTCTACATGTCATTTGTCCGACAATATTAAATATATACCTGTTGTTTTGTCCCTACCATTTAATATTTACATTTGGTTTTGCACTATGAACGTTTTTTAATCGTGTTGTACTCTCCCGGACAAGTGATAATCCACACGTTCGGTTGTGGGTGAAGATTACAATACCTACATGTTTTATGTTCGCTAAGAGAGTTACTGGCAACAAAACCTCTCTTATACATTCTGTCAGAATGATGACTGATTTGAGTTTAACCAGACTTTACTGAGGTACACAGTTAGAAACGTACTTGACGATAAGCCAGTCCAAAGCATGACATGATTGGTAACTGAATATAGGCCGATATTTCTTTACAGAAGATGCGATATGCATTAAACAGAGGAAGCAACCTCTTAGGGAAGCAACAATAAACGCTGTGGACTATCACAGTAGATAAATGCCTGTAAATACAGGTGGTGGCATTGTACATTCGACTTGAGGAAATGCTACGATTGTTTCTGAGAAATTTCTCTCCATTTAATATACCTAACGGTATAAGAATTATTTATACTCTGTAAAGGTTATACCTTATTGTTCAGTCTATGTTGACTTTCTCAGAGATTCTATTATCATCCTTTCTTGGGGAGATGACATTTTCGAGTGTTACTTTATTGATAACTGGGGATACATGGCATGTCATTAGTTGTATACAATGTTTTCAGGTATGAGTTTATAAAGGAGGAATACAGATACTATTCCTTTATACTTCAGACAACTCCGCACATTCATTAGGGATACCAGTGAATAATAGGTTGTTATGCTAATACAACGAGGGAGTTGTATCGTTTTTTTTTAATGTCTTTAGAATTATTGACTATTAGTTATTGTATGCATGTCACGTTTTCATTATACTGCATGAATTTTATGATGTTACATGTTATGTTGTATGCTTTCATTACGTGGCTAGATGTTCACATAAGGTTTAGTTAGGTAGCGGGTATAATTAGATTAGTTTTCATAAAATTGAAGATAGGAAACAATTTTGTTAAAAAGTGTGTAGGGCGAATGTAATGAAGTATAGGCAGAAAGGGGTTAAATGAACAAGCATACATTTCAGACCACCACACGGCGTACTAATCCATCACTGTGTGAAATGACAGAATGGGTGATTAGAAAGCCATGGCCTAGCCAGCTATGCAGAACACACCGCCATGACATCTGACAGTGAGGGATGAAACATTCGACGAGTGCCCGTGAGCTGTGACCAGCTGACGAGATACGTTCATCCAAACGTGACCACCAAGGACAGGTGACAGGGGGGTGATTAAGATGGTACGCCAGGAGGAGCGGGAAAGCGGTGGAATAAAGTCAGAGCCAAGGGCTTGAGAAGTTAGTTAGTCCCGGAACCGCTGGAGAGGACGGTTAGCCCCGGAAACCGCTTGAGAGGACAGTTAGGGCTAGACCGCTAGAGAAACCGGTCAGGAGAAAACTAGTGCTGTACTTCGTTAGAAGGTATATGTTAAACTTGGAGTTTAGCTAGAACAGTGAGTTAGTCCCGGAACCGCTGGAGAGGACAGTTAGTCCCGGAACCGCTGGAGAGGACAGTTAGCCCCGGAACCGCCATGAGAAGACAGTTAGGGCTAGACTGCTAGAGAAACCGGTTAGGAGAAAACTAGTGCTTTACTTCGTTTAGAATGTATATGTTAAACTTGGAGTTTAGCCAGAACAGTGGTTAAGGAACTCGTAGAGGCATACGAATAGCCAGTAATAAGAAGTGTTCATATACTATTGCTTATTGAATTTATGAAATGTGTGTGACGAGAATATTATGAATAAACCAGCTCTTATGTAATTGATTACATCACTGGCCTTGTTCTTGAGTATGATTGAAGAGAGATACGAACCATATTCATTCCACTTGGCCGACTTAGGCACATCTATTTCTTGGGGGATGTATAGGCACGACTGTGCCACACGTGCACGTATTTTAGTGTTTATCTACGAGTTATTTCGCGTCACCATCTGCAGAAAGTCAAATGCTAGACCTCAGGCGGAGGCTTCAGACCTTCACATCACAGGTTGTAGGTCATGCTGGAGCCTCACATCTTCACATTACAGGTTGTAGATCATGCTAGGACTTCACGTCATAATGATGTGATTGTTGTAGTTACGGAGACTGGTAATCTGGTAATGTGGTAATCTGATACGGAGGCTGCCACATGGCCTCTACTGACGTTTGCTGTTGTACTGTTTTTTCATTGTCTTGTCTTATTTGTCATCGATTAAACCCCCCCCCCCCCCCCCCCACTCCGTAACAAGTAATAATTACACATAAATCAATACTGATGGGATTTTGGGCAATGTTTGTACACCACTGTTGATATGTTGTGTATGAGATGAGTGACAGGTGAGATGATGTGTAGGAGATGAATGACTGTTAAGATGCTGTGTATGAGATGAATGACTGTTGAGATGTTTTGCATGAGACCAATGACTGTTGGGATGTTGTGAATGAGATGAATGACTGTTGAGATGTTGTGTATAAGATAAATGACTGTTGAGATGTTTTGAATGAGACCAATGACTTTTGAAATGTTGTGAATGAGATGAATGACTGTTGAGATTCTGTGTATGAAATGAATGACTGTTTAGATGAGGTGTATGAAATAAATGACTGTTGAGATGCTGTGTATCAAATGAATGACTGTTGAGACGTTGTGAATGAGATGAATGACTGTTGAGATGTTGTGTATGAGACCAATGACTGTTGAGATATTGCGTATGAGATGAATGACTGTTGAGATGTTGTGTATGCAATAAATGACTGTTGAGATGTTGTGTATAAAATAAATGACTGTTGAGATGTTGTGTTTTAAAAAAAATGACTGTTGAGATGTTGTGTATGAGACCAATGACTGTTAAGATGCTGTGTATAAAATAAATGACTTTCAGATATACTAACCGGCTCCATCCCAGGAGAGGCATGGTGGCCCAGAACAGAGCGTTACCCACGACAAGTATCAGGGACCAGGTGTAGAACCAGCCGCTGCCATCTTCTGTCAAACATTCAAACAATCACTTCAACCAATCAGCCAGTCCAATCAAACAATCACTTCAACCAATCAGCCAG
This sequence comes from Candidula unifasciata, assembly GCA_905116865.2. NCBI lineage: Eukaryota > Metazoa > Mollusca > Gastropoda > Stylommatophora > Geomitridae > Candidula > Candidula unifasciata. The sequence continues at coordinate 22,132 of CAJHNH020002554.1, forward strand.
TCCAATCAAACAATCACTTCAACCAATCAGCCAGTCCAATCAAACAATCACTTCAACCAATCAGCCAGTCCAATCAAACAATCACTTCAACCAATCAGCCAGTCCAATCAAACAATCACTTCAACCAATCAGCCAGTCCAATCAAACAATCACTTCAACCAATCAGCCGGTCCAATCGAACAATCACTTCAACCAATCAGCCAGTCCAATCAAACAATCATTTCAACCAATCAGCTAGTCCAATCAAACAATCACTTCAACGAATCAACCAGTCCAATCAAACAATCACTTCAACCAATCAGCCAGTCCAATCAAACCATCACTTCAACCAATCAGCCAGTCCAATCAAACAATCACTTGAACCAATCAGCCAGTCCAATCAAACAATCAACCAAATCATGCTAGGTTTGAACTTTGAACAACGGATCAACATCTTGGCACACGGGTACTAACCCACGAGTGCTCCGTTCTTCTTATAACTCAGGTCTGAGTCCAAAGACGTGAGGATCAGTTTACAAGCTCTGTAGCACCGGCGATGATCCTTAAATACTTTAGGTTGATTTTTAACTCCAAATTTTGCCCGGGCAGTTCCGTTAGGCTACTCTTTTCGATATCAAACTGCTACGGCATTTTTTACGTGCGCAACAATACATACGGGCGTCTGATCTCACTACCCAGACACCAGGGGGAATTACTAAAAGTCCAAGTCCACGTGAAAAGATCTCGGCCCTTACCAGGGATCGAACCCGGCAGCTCTAGCACTTGAGGCGGACACCATGTCTCGAGATCACACAGCCCCCTAGATCATTCTTCTTCTTCTTCTTCTTCTTCTTCTTCTTCTTCTTCTTCTTCTTCTTCTTCTTCTTCTTCTTCTTCTTCTTCTTCTTCTTCTTCTTCTTCTTTTTTTTCTTCCTCTTCTTCTTCTTTACGTCTTCTGTTACCGCTTCGGTTGTCGAGGGAGATTTATGTTTCGTGCCTTTCCGGCTGCTTCGACCAAGGGCATTCTCTCCAAGTGGGAAAACCATTTGATTTGCTGTCTTTCTATGTAATTTAGAAATTGTTCTGTGCCGACTTTATCTCGTATGACCTTATTCCTGATTTTATGTTTTCTGGTCACTCCTACTGCCTTTCTCAGACACCTCATTTGCATGGGTACTAATTTTCTTCTATGTTTTGTTGTGAGTGACCACGTCTGACACTGGTTGCATAGTGTGGGAATGAATATGCTTTGTATAAGAGGTCTCTTTGTGCTGACTTGGGATTGCTTTAGCTGTCCCAATACTTTGCCAGCTTTACTGCATCGGATGTCAATTTCTTCGTCGAATTTACCTTCTTGAGTGAATGTTGTTGCAAGATATTTAAATTCACATGCCTATTTAATATATGTATGCTGAAATGCTATGTTTAAATCCTGCTTCTTTCTTCCTATAACGCTAATTACCCAATCAAATCAATGATGATATATTTACTGTGCCAATCTTGACTTGCCACATTTATTCAGCGTCTGGTGAAACTATCTTTCCGGTGAAACTATCTTTCCGGTGAAACTATCTTTCCGGTGAAACTATCTTTCCGGTGAAACTATCTTTCCGTTGAAACCATCTTTCCGGTGAAACTATGCACCGGCTCTCTATCGTGTTGGGAGACATGAAGTACATTAGATCTCTCGGTGCTTTATATTTTACTTACCCTAAACACGGGAAATCCAGGGCAAGTCAACCGCTGACAGGACAGTCAATTATTTCAAGGGATGTAATTGCGCTGTGTTTTGTTGTGGCATATTTCTGTGTTTTGATGCGCAATCGATCGGCTGGTGTACAAACACTGGTAATATGTTCATGTCTCTTTGTCGTGTGAATGTCTAGTGTAATTAGTATCACATCTGCATTACAATCGAAAAATGCCGCGTTTAACCCCTACTCGACTGTCCCCACCCCCTTTTTTTTACTTTAAAAAAAAAAAAAGATGTAAATTATTGTAAACTCGGCTTTTAGAATACTTTCAGCAACGGATTACCCAAATAATAATTATTTAAACAAACATAAGAGGGATAACACAACAAATTATGATTAGCAATGTGTGTGTGTGTGTGTGTGTGTGAAACTTTTGGAGAAATTGTCAACTGGGGTGCTGTGGGGCCCTATAACGGGGTCAGTCATTTTAGACGTATACTGCTGGGTTCACGCATGAACTGACAGTCACAACAATGTTACACGTTAGCATCGTTGAGCGCGTCTACGCCACTGTGGGTCCCAGTGTGGCGCTTGTTTCTTCTCTCCTCTGCCGACCTGCACAAACGTTCAATGCATTGAGTATGCGTACCTGTGGTAGGGTCGACAAAATTGATAGAGTGACTTACGTGGAGATGCGTCAATCCAGGAATATTCTCAGTTAAATGTAGGCACGCCAGATGTCTACTGTTGAGTGCCGGGTCTGATGTTTGTGCTAATGATGGGCAGAAGCGTCTCTGCTTTTCTGTCTGGAACGCAGATCATAGACAGCATTCGCCCATCTCACGAAAGACTCCATCTAATACCCGCTGTTGTGGAACACACACGTACCATATGATTTGCCCGCCTTGCAACCAAACAGACTTTTATCAATTTCAGCAGTGGTGTTTCCTCTGCCCATCACAGCAGGATTCAATAACAATGTGCTGGCACAAACCTCCCGTAAGTAGTCGCGCTCTATCTGCGACATGCCACAGCCCTGATGCACACTGAAACAAGACGACAAGTAAGAAGAGCATAGCGCGCCCTTGACAACGCCCGCCAAAACCTTGAGAACGCCCGCCAAAGCCTTGACAACGCCCGCCAAAGCCTTGACAACGCCCGCCAAAAACTTGACAACGCCCGCCAAAACCTTGAGAACGCCCGCTAAAGCTCTGACAAATTGCTCTAAAAGAAAGGTAGAAACGCACTGCTGGAAAAGCTATACCCGACCAACCTGGAAATTATTTGCTTGGTCCCATGATATCATCGTGACGTCATAAGGGTAACTAAAAAAAAAAAAAAAAGAATTAATCTCTCTAATTGATCGTCGATTGGGACTTTCCCTACATTATTTCCCCTGTTCAGACATGATGCTCTTATTATTTCTTATCCAGACGCCATCATATTCCTACCAGTTCCTATCCAGACGCCATCATTTTCCTACCAGTTTCTATCCAGACGCCATCATATTCCTACCAGTTCCTATCCAGACGCCATCATATACCTACCAGTTCCTATCCAGACGCCATCATATTCCTACCAGTTCCTATCCAGACGCCATCATATACCTATTAGCTCCTATCGAAAAGACATGATGCTCTTGTTAGTTCCTACCCAGAAGCCATGATATTCCTGTTAGTTCCTACCTAGAAGCCATCATATTCCTGTTAGTTCCTACCTAGAAGCCATCATATTCCTGTTAGTTCCTACCTAGAAGCCATCATATTCCTGTTAGTTCCTACCTAGAAGCCATCATATTCCTGTTAGTTCCTACCCAGAAGCCATCATATTCCTGTTAGTTCCTACCTAGAAGCCATCATATTCCTGTTAGTTTATACCCAGAAGCCATCATATTCCTGTTAGTTCCTACCCAAAAGCCATCATATTCCTGTTAGTTTCTACCCAGAAGCCATCATATTCCTGTTAGTTCCTACCTAGAAGCCATCATATTCCTGTTAGTTTCTACCCAGATGCCATCATGTTCCTGTTAGTTGCTACCCAGAAGCCGTTATATTCCTGTTAGTTTATATCCAGAAGCCATCATATTCCTGTTAGTTTATATCCAGAAGCCATCATATTTCTGTTAGTTTATATCCAGAAGCCATGATGCTCTTATTAGTTCCTATGCAGACATAATCATATTCGTGATCTTCCTGTTAGTTCCTACCCAGAAGCCGTGATATTCCAATTAGTTCCTACCCAGAAACCATCATATTGCAATTAGTAAAAACTAACCTTGACTTGTACGTCTTGTTTTGGCAGTTGAAGCCATCAAGACATGGAGCAGGTTTTGAGCAGAAGTCAATAAAACAATTAGCTGCACGTTTTGCTAGTCTCTCTCTCTCTCTCTCTCTCTCTCTCTCTCTCTCTCTCTCTCTCTCTCTCTCTATCTCTGTCTGTCTGTCTGTCTGTCTGTCTGTCTGTCTGTCTGTCTGTCTGTCTGTCTGTCTGTCTGTCTGTCTGTCTGTCTGTCTGTCTGTCTGTCTGTCTGTCTCTCTTTCGTTCTCTCTCTCACCCACCCACACACACACACACCCACACACACACACACACACACATATATATATATATATATTCACGCAGCACACCAGGTATGAACACATTTGACCAGATCAAACTTTGTCTGGTTTCTTCCACTTACTGGAGCCAGACGAGAGTCTGTTGGCGATGTAGTAGCGCTCCACACACAGGGCGATGACTGCGCCAATGGCGGCGATACCGAAGAACATTCCCTCAAAGGCGTACAACTGGCACATCGCTTGTCCATACAGCCACCTGGCAAACAGAGCACAACTGTATACGTGGACTGCGTTTGTCTACTCGCCTTCACACGGTGACAAGCAAATACCTCAAACACATAAAATATGATAAGTGTGGCGAATTAAAAAGAGGATGGCTATAGCAATGCAAAGATTAAACAGTCTAAAAAGAAAGTCTATGGTTAAGCACCAGCAAGGAGATCAAAATTAGAATTTTGAGAGCATGCATCTTTCCTGTAGCAACATACGGATGTGAGTCGTTGACTGTCTCCAAGTGAAAATAGGGGCTTTTGGGCTAATTGCTATAGAACGATTCTTAGAATATCTTGGACGAAAAAGAGGAGAAATACTGACATCTTGAAAGATCTGAACATCAAGGAAGATTGGCTAATAAACAGCATCCTGTCTCGGAAGCTGAAATATTTTGGTCATATCAAGCGCCACGAAGGATTGGACAAAAATATAGCACAAGACACTGAACCAGGAAGGAGGAGCAGGGGCCGACCAATAGGAAGATGGGCACAGGATATAAGTGACTCCTTGAGTATGAAAGTGCATGAGGCTGGAGAGCTGGCAAGAGACCAAGCTTTTGTTTCAGGCAGACCGTGATGAGAGCGACGTTCTGCAAATGACCTGCTACATGATGATGATGATGAATGTGGCGAATAATGAAACTATACGATGAGAATTTCAGTATTATGTGTGGCGAGTAATGAAACTATACAGTAAGCATTTAAGTATTATGTGTGGTGAACAATGAAACTATACGTTGTGTATTTCAGTATTATGTGTGGCGAATAATAAAACTATATGGTGAGTATTTCGGTATTATGGCTGCTAAAAGTGAAACAGTTTATCAAGTGTGATGGTTCCCGTGTGGATACAAGGACCTCATATGTTGGGGACAAGCCATTGGCCCACCTGCCCCTCAAACAGCACTTGGTACTACGGGTGTTTCCTTTCAAGTAAGAGCGAGTCTGCCTCAAACGCGAGCAACCAAAAGTCACATCAGAACAACCAGAACTATTCTCAGGAGTTTACAGACGGTGAACGCGCAGAAGAAGCAGAAGTGTGATGGTAGTTCGTAGTGCACTGTATTGTCTGTGATAAAGGTGAAACATGTAATGTGTCATGTAGGAAGTCTGTCTAGTATTACAATGTTTGCTGTTGACGTTGTTGTTATGTGTGGCGCATTATCTATGGTGACGGTGGAACATGTCCAGTGTCATGTGGGAAGTCTGTCTAGTGTTACAATGTCTGGTGTTACAATGTCTGGTGTTACAATGTCTGGTGTTACAATGTCTGGTGTTACAATGTCTGGTGTTACAATGTCTGGTGTTACAATGTCTGGTGTTACAATGTCTGGTGTTACAATGTCTGGTGTTACAATGTCTGGTGTTACAATGTCTGGTGTTACAATGTCTGGTGTTACAATGTCTGGTGTTACAATGTCTGGTGTTACAATGTCTGGTGTTACAATGATTGGTGTTACAATGTCTGGTGTTACAATGTCTGGTGTTACAATGTCTGGTGTTACAATGTCTGGTGTTACAATGACTGGTGTTACAATGTCTGGTGTTACAATGTCTGGTGTTACAATGTCTGGTGTTACAATGTCTGGTGTTACAATGTCTGGTGTTACAATGTCTGGTGTTACAATGTCTGGTGTTACAATGTCTGGTGTTACAATGTCTGGTGTTACAATGTCTGGTGTTACAATGTCTGGTGTTACAATGACTGGTGTTACAATGTCTGGTGTTACAATGTCTGGTATTACAATGTCTGGTGTTACAATGTCTGGTGTTACAATGTCTGGTGTTACAATGTCTGGTGTTACAATGTCTGGTGTTACAATGTCTGGTGTTACAATGTCTGGTGTTACAATGTCTGGTGTTACAATGTCTGGTGTTACAATGTCTGGTGTTGTGATTGTTGTTTGTGGGCTGCATTATCCTTGGTCAGTGCTGAATGTCATGTGCGGTGTTTTATCTCAGGTCATGTGTGGTGTTTATCTCAGGTTATGTGTGGTGTTTTATCTCAGGTCATGTGTGGTGTTTATCTCAGGTCATGTGTGGTGTTTATCTCAGGTCATGTGTGGTGTTTATCTCAGGTCATGTGTGGTGTTTTATCTCAGGTCATGTGTGGTGTTTATCTCAGGTCATGTGTGGTGTTTATCTCAGGTCATGTGTGGTGTTTTATCTCAGGTCATGTGTGGTGTTTTATCTCAGGTCATGTATGGTGTGTATCTCAGGTCATGTGTGGTGTTTTATCTCAGGTCATGTATGGTGTTTTATCTCAGGTCATGTGTGGTGTTTTATCTCAGGTCATGTGTGGTGTTTATCTCAGGTCATGTGGGGTGTTTTATCTCAGGTCATGTATGGTGTGTATCTCAGGTCATGTATGGTGTTTATCTCAGGTCATGTATGGTGTCTATCTCAGGTCATGTATAGGGTTTATCTCAGGTCATGTGTGGTGTTTATCTCAGGTCATGTATAGGGTTTATCTCAGGTCATGTATAGGGTCTATCTCTGGTCATGTATAGGGTTTATCTCAGGTCATGTGTGGTGTTTATCTCAGGTCATGTGTGGTGTTTATCTCAGGTCATATATGGTGTTTATCTCAGGTCATGTATGGTGTTTATCTCAGGTCATGTATAGGGTTTATCTCAGGTCATGTATAGGGTCTATCTCAGGTCATGTATAGGGTTTATCTCAGGTCATGTATAGGGTTTATCTCAGGTCATGTATAGGGTTTATCTCAGGTCATGTATGGTGTTTATCTCAGGTCATGTATGGTGTTTATCTCAGGTCATGTATGGTGTTTATCTCAAGTCATGTATAGGGTTTATCTCAGGTCATGTATGAGTTTTATCTCAGGTCATGTATGTTTATCTGGTGATTTATCTCAGGTCATGTATGAGTGGTTTATCTCAGGTCATGTATATCTGTCATATGGTGTCTATCTCAGGTCATGTATGGTGTTTATCTCAGGTCATGTATGGTGTTTATCTCAGGTCATGTATGGTGTTTATCTCAGGTCAGTATTGTGTATCCTCAGTATTATGTGTTTATCTCAGGTCATGTATATGGTGTTTATCTCAGGTCATGTATGGTGTTTATCTCAGGTCATGTATGGTGTTTATCTCAGGTCATGTATGGTGTTTATCTCAGGTCATGTATGGTGTTTATCTCAGGTCATGTATGGTGTTTATCTCAGGTCATGTATGGTGTTTATCTCAGGTCATGTATGGTGTTTATCTCAGGTCATGTATGGTGTTTATCTCAGGTCATGTATGGTGTTTATCTCAGGTCATGTATGGTGTTTATCTCAGGTCATGTATAGGGTTTATCTCAGGTCATGTATAGGGTTTATCTCAGGTCATGTAAGGTCATTTTATCTCAGGTCTGTATAGGGTTTATCTCAGGTCATGTATGGGGTTTATCTCAGGTCATGTATAGGGTTTATCTCAGGTCATGTATAGGGTTTATCTCAGGTCATGTATAGGGTTTATCTCAGGTCATGTATAGGGTTTATCTCAGGTCATGTATGGGGTTTATCTCAGGTCATGTATGGTGTTTATCTCAGGTCATGTATAGGGTTTATCTCAGGTCATGTATGGTGTTTATCTCAGGTCATGTATGGTGTTTATCTCAGGTCATGTATGGTGTTTATCTCAGGTCATGTATGGTGTTTATCTCAGGTCATGTATGGTGTTTATCTCAGGTCATGTATGGTGTTTATCTCAGGTCATGTGTGGTGTTTATCTGGTCATGTACTGTTTATCTCAGGTCATGTATAGTGTTTATCTCAGGTCATGTATGGTGTTTATCTCAGGTCATGTATGGTGTTTATCTCAGGTCATGTGTGGTGTTTATCTCAGGTCATGTTAGGGTTTTATCTCGTGTGCTATACTCAGGTCTGGTGTGGTGTTTATCTCAGGTCATGGGGTAAGGGTGTGTTTATTTCAGGTCATGTGCTGTGTACAATGTGTTTATCTGACAATGTCAAGGTGTTAGCGGCGTCATGGTCAAATACTTGCGTCACAAGGGAGAACATCTCAGCTGTCAATGTCATGGTCATGTTTAATGTTATGGTGTGCTCATGTGTAACGAATTATCTTGTGTCATGTGTGGGAGCAATCTCTGTGTCATGTATAGGTTGTGTGTTATCTCATGTCTGGTTGTCATGTATGGTGTATTCAATGTATGGTGGTTTATCTCATGTCAATGTATGGTGTTTATCTGATCATGTGTGGTGGTTATCTGATCCCATTGTTTAGTGGTGATCTGATCATGTGTGTGGTGGTTATCTGATGCCATGTGTGGTGGTTATCTGATCCCATGTGTGGTTGTTATCTGATCCCATGTGTGGTGTTTATCTGATGCCATGTGTGGTGGTTATCTGAGGTCATGTGTGGTGTTTATCTGATGCAGCATTTGTGGTGGCAAAATCAAAACACAATGGTGCCATGTGTGGTTGTTTATCTCATGCCATGTGTGGTTGTTTATCTCATACATGTGTGGTGGGTTTATCAGAGAACATGTGTGGTGGTTATCTGATCACATGTATCTGGTGGTTATCTCATGTCATGTGTGGGGTTATCTCCTGCATGTGTGGTGGTTATCTGATCCCATGTGTGGTGGTTATCTGATGCCATGTGTGGTTGTTATCTGATGCCATGTGTGGTGGTTATCTGATGCCATGTGTGGTGGTTATCTGATCCCATGTGTGGTTGTTATCTGATGCCATGTGTGGTTGTTATCTGATGCCATGTGTGGTTGTTATCTGATGCCATGTGTGGTGGTTATCTGATGCCATGTGTGGTGGTTATCTGATCCCATGTGTGGTTGTTATCTGATGCCATGTGTGGTGTTATCTGATGCCATGTGTGGTGGTTATCTGATCCCATGTGTGGTGGTTATCTGATGCCATGTGTGGGGTTATCTCATGTCATGTATGGTTGTTATCTCATCCATGTGTGTGGTTAGGGGGATCTCATCATGTTATATCATGTGCCATATGTGGTGGTTATCTGATGTCATGTATGGTGTTATCTAATGTCATGTATGGTGTTATCTAATGTCATGTGTAGGGTTATCTGATCCCATGTGTGGTGTGTATCTGATGCCATGTATGGGTTATCTGATGTCATTGTGGGTGTTTATCTCATGTCATGTGTGGTGGTTATCTGATGCCATGTATGGGGTTATCTGATGTCATGTATGGTTGGTTATCTGATGTCATGTGTGGTGGTTATCTTATCTCATGTCATGTATGGTGGTTATCTCATGTCGTGTATGGGTGTTATCTCATGCCATGTATGGGGGTTATCTAATGTCGTGTATGGGTGTTATCTCATGCCATGTATGGGGGTTATCTCATGTCGTGTATGGGGGTTATCTAATGTCATGTATGCGGGTTATCTCATGCCATGTATGGTTGTTATCTCATGCCATGTGTGGGGGTTATCTGATGTCATGTGTGGTGGTTATCTCATGTCATGTGTGGGTGTTTCATCATGTGCCATGTGTGGTGGGTGGTTCTCATGTCATGTGGTGGGGGTTATCTCATGTCATGTATGGTGGTTATCTCATGTCATGTATGGGGGTTTATCTCATGCTATGTCATGGTATAGGTCATGTGTGGGGTTATCTCATGTCATGTATGGGGGTTATCTCATGTCATGTATGGGGGTTATCTCATGTCATGTATGGGGGTTATCTCATGTCATGTATGGGGGTTATCTCATGTCATGTATGGGGGTTATCTCATGTCGTGTATGGGGGTTATCTCATGTCATGTATGGGGTGTTATCTCATGTATGTATGGGGGTTATCTCATGTCATGTATGGGGGGTTATCTCATGTCATGTATGGGGGTTATCTCATGTCATGTATGGGGGTTTATCATCATATCTCATGTCATGTATGGGTGTTATCTCATGTCATGTATGGGGGTTATCTCATGTCATGTATGGGGGTTATCTCATGTCATGTATGGGGTGTTATCTCATGTCATGTATGGGGGTTATCTAATGTCATGTATGGGGTTATCTCATGCCATGTATGGGGTTTATCTCATGTCATGTATGGGGTTATCTAATGTCATGTATGGGGGTTATCTCATGCCATGTATGGGGGTTATATCATGTCATTTATGGGGTTATCTCATGTCATGTATGGGGATTATCTCATGTCGTGTATGGGGGTTATCTCATGTCGTGTATGGGGGTTATCTCATGTCATGTATGGGGGTTATCTCATGTCGTGTATGGGGGTTATCTCATGTCATGTATGGGGGTTATCTCATGCCATGTATGGGGGTTATCTCATGTCATGTATGGGGGTTATCTCATGTCATGTATGGGGGTTATCTCATGTCATGTATGGGGGTTATCTCATGTCATGTATGGGGGTTATCTCATGTCATGTATGGGGGTTATCTCATGTCATGTATGGGGGGTTATCTATGTCATGTATGGGGGTTATCTCATGTCATGTATGGGGGTTATCTCATGTCATGTGTGGGGGTTATCTCATGTCATGTATGGGGGTTATCTCATGTCATGTATGGGGGTTATCTCATGTCATGTATGGGGGTTATCTCATGTCATGTATGGGGGTTATCTCATGCCATGTATGGGGGTTATCTCATGTCATGTATGGGGGTTATCTCATGCCATGTATGGGGGTTATCTCATGTCATGTATGGGGGTTATCTCATGTCGTGTATGGGGGTTATCTCATGTCGTGTATGGGGGTTATCTCATGTCGTGTATGGGGGTTATCTCATGTCGTGTATGGGGGTTATCTCATGTCGTGTATGGGTGTTATCTCATGTCGTGTATGGGGGTTATCTCATGTCGTGTATGGGGGTTATCTCATGTCGTGTATGGGGGTTATCTCATGTCATGTATGGGGGTTATCTCATGTCGTGTATGGGGGGTTATCTCATGTCATGTATGGGGGTTATCTCATGCCATGTATGGGGGGTTATCTCATGTCATGTATGGGGGTTATCTCATGTCATGTATGGGGGTTATCTCATGTCATGTATGGGGGTTATCTCATGTCATGTATGGGGGTTATCTCATGTCATGTATGGGGGTTATCTCATGTCATGTATGGGGGTTATCTCATGTCATGTATGGGGGTTATCTCATGTCATGTATGGGGGTTATCTCATGTCATGTATGGGGGTTATCTCATGTCATGTATGGGGGGTTATCTCATGTCATGTATGGGGGTTATCTCATGTCATGTATGGGGGGTTATCTCATGTCATGTTGGGGGTTATCTCATGTCGTGTATGGGGGTTATTATGTCATGTATGGGGGTTATCTCATGTCGTGTATGGGGGTTATCTCATGTCATGTATGGGGGTTATCTCATGCCATGTATGGGGGTTATCTCATGTCATGTATGGGGGTTATCTAATGTCATGTATGGGGGTTATCTCATGTCATGTATGGGGGTTATCTCATGTCATGTATGGGGGTTATCTCATGTCATGTATGGGGGTTATCTCATGTCATGTATGGGGGTTATCTCATGTCATGTGTGGGGGTTATCTCATGTCATGTGTGGGGGTTATATCATGTCATGTATGGGGTTATCTCATGTCATGTATGGGGGTTATCTCATGTCATGTATGGGGGTTATCTCATGTCATGTATGGGGGTTATCTCATGTCATGTATGGGGGTTATCTCATGTCATGTATGGGGGTTATCTCATGTCATGTATGGGTGTTATCTCATGTCATGTATGGGGGTTATCTCATGTCATGTATGGGGGTTATATCATGTCATGTATGGGGGTTATCTCATGTCATGTATGGGTGTTATCTCATGTCATGTATAGGGGTTATATCATGTCATGTATGGGTGTTATCTCATGTCATGTATGAGGGTTATCTCATGTCATGTATGGGGGTTATATCATGTCATGTATGGGTGTTATCTCATGTCATGTATGGGGGTTATCTCATGTCATGTATGGGTGTTATCTCATGTCATGTATGAGGGTTATCTCATGTCATGTATGAGGGTTATCTCATGTCATGTATGAGTTTTATCTCATGTCATGTATGGGGGTTATCTCATGTCATGTATGGGGGTTATCTCATGTCATGTATGGGGGTTATATCATGTCATGTATGAGGGTTATCTCATGTCATGTATGGGGGTTATCTCATGTCATGTATGAGGGTTATCTCATGTCATGTATGAGGGTTATCTCATGTCATGTATGAGGGTTATCTCATGTCATGTATGAGGGTTATCTCATGTCATGTATGGGGGTTATATCATGTCATGTATGGGTGTTATCTCATGTCATGTATGAGGGTTATCTCATGTCATGTATGGGGGTTATATCATGTCATGTATGGGTGTTATCTCATGTCATGTATGGGGGTTATCTCATGTCATGTATGGGGGTTATCTAATGTCATGTATGGGGGTTACCTCATGTCATGTATAGGGGTTATATCATGTCATGTATGGGTGTTATCTCATGTCATGTATGGGGGTTATCTCATGTCATGTATGGGGGTTATCTAATGTCGTGTATGGGGGTTATCTCATGTCATGTATAGGGGTTATATCATGTCATGTATGGGTGTTATCTCATGTCATGTATGGGGGTTATCTCATGTCATGTATGGGGGTTATCTCATGTCATGTATGGGGGTTATCTCATGTCATGTATGGGGGTTATCTCATGTCATGTATGGGGGTTATCTCATGCCATGTATGGGGGTTATCTCATGTCATGTATGGGGGTTATCTCATGCTATGTATGGGGGTTATCTCATGTCATGTATGGGTGTTATCTCATGTCATGTATGGGGGTTATCTCATGCCATGTATGGGGGTTATCTCATGTCATGTGTGGGGGTTATATCATGTCATGTATGGGGTTATCTCGTTCTTGTATGCGAGTTATCTCATGTCATGTATGGGGGTTATCTCATGTCATGTGTGGGTGTTATCTCAAGCCATGTATGGGGGTTATCTCATGTCATGTATGAGGGTTAGCATATGCCATGTATGGGGTTATCTCATGTCATGTATGGGAGTTATCTCATGTCATGTATGGGAGTTAACTCATGTCATATGTGGGAGTTATCCCATGTCATGTGTGGGGGTTATATCATGTCATGTATAGGGTTATCTCATGTCATGTATGGGGGTTATCTGATGTCATGTGTGGGGGTTATCTCATGTCATGTATGACGGTTATCTCATGCCATGTATGGGGGTTATCTCATGTCATGTATGAGGGTTATCTCATGTCATGTGTGGGGGTTATCCAATGTCATTTGTGGGGGTTATCCCATGTCACGTGTGGGGGTTATCTCATGTCATGTGTGGGGGTTATCTCATGTCATGTGTGGGGGCTATCCCATGTCATTTGTGGGGGTTATCCCATGTCATGTGTGGGGGTTATCTCATGTCATGTGTGGGGGTTATCTCATGTCATGTGTGGGGGTTATCCCATGTCATGTGTGGGGGTTATCCCATGTCATGTGTGGGGGCTATCTCATGTCATGTGTCAGGCTTATCCCATGTCATGTGTGGGGGTTATCTCATGTCATGTGTGGGGGTTATCTCATGTCGTGTGTGGGGGTTATCTCATGTCATGTGTGGGGGTTATCTCATGTCATGTGTGGGGGTTATCTCAAATACAAAGATGTCAGAAGCTGGCACCCACCTGCCACTGAAGCTGGAGGATGCTGGGAAGGGTGAGGCAGCCACTACCCCGATGTTGGCCAGCGACAGGAGGATGTGCAGCCAGGGCTTGCTGATACTCAACAGTCGGCTCTCTTTGTAGAAGGTCCAGGCTGTCAGGAGGTTGCTGGTCAAACCTACCACACCTGGGTAATCAAAAACACAACTGTCGTTAATACACCTGTCGTTGACACACCTGTCATTGACACACCTGTTGTTGACACATTTCGTTGGCACACATGTCGTTGACACATCTGTCATTGACACACCTGTCGATAACACACCTGTCGTTGATACACATGTCGTTGACACACCTGTCGTTGACACACATGTCGATAACACACCTGTCGTTGACACACATGTCGATAACACACCTGTCGTTGATACACATGTCGTTGACACATCTGTCGTTGACACACATGTCGATAACACACCTGTCGTTGACACACATGTCGATAACACACCTGTCGTTGACACGGCTATCGTTGATACACCTATCGTTGACACACCTGTCGATGATACACCTGTCGTTGACACACCTGTCGTTGACACACCATTCTTTGACACACCTGTCGTTGACACACCTGTCGCTGACACACCTGTCGTTGACACACTTGCCGTTGACACACCTGTCGTTGACACAGCTGTCGTTGTCACATCTGTCGTTAGCACACATGTCGTTGCCTGTGACACACCTGTCGTTGACACAGCTGTCGTTGTCACACCTGTCGTTAGCACACATGTCGTTCACACACCTGTCGTTGACACACCTGTCGTTGACACACCTGTCGTTGACACACCTGTCGTTGACACACCTGTCGCTCACACACATGTCGTTGACACACCTGTCGTTGACACACCTGCCGTTGACACACCTGTCGTTGACACACCTGTCGTTGTCACACCTCTCGTTGACACACCTATAAGGGACACACATGTCGTTGACAAACCAGTCGAAGACACAAATGTCGTTGATACACCTGTCGTTGACCTCATGTCGTTGACACGCCTGTCGTTGACACACCTGTCGTTGACACACCTGTCGTTGACCCTAGCTGTCGTTGGCACACATGTCGTTGACATACATTTCGTTAACACACATGTCGTTGACACACATGTCGTTGACACACCTGTCGTTGACACACTTGTCGTTGTCACACCTATCAGGGACACAATTTTCGTTGACACACCTGTCGTCGACACACCTGACGTTGACACACGAGTCGAAGATACAAATATCTTTGACACACCTGTCGTCGACACATCTGACGTTGACATACTTGTCGTTGACACACCTGTCGTTGACACCTCTGTCGTCGACACACTTGTCGTTGACACACCTGTCGTTGACACACATGTCGTTGACACACATGTCGTTGACACACATGTCGTTGACACACCTGTCGTTGACACACTTGTCGTTGACACACATGTCGTTGACACACCTGTCGTTGACACACATGTCGTTGACACACCTGTCGTTGACACACATGTCGTTGACACACCTGTCGTTGACACACATGTCGCTGACACACATGTCGTTGACACACATGTCGTTGACACACATGTCGATAACACACCTGTCGTTGATACACATGTCGTTGACACATCTGTCGTTGACACACATGTCGATAACACACCTGTCGTTGACACACATGTCGATAACACACCTGTCGTTGACACGGCTATCGTTGATACACCTATCGTTGACACACCTGTCGATGATACACCTGTCGTTGACACACCTGTCGTTGACACACCATTCTTTGACACACTTGTCGTTGACACACCTGTCGCTGACACACCTGTCGTTGACACACTTGCCGTTGACACACCTGTCGTTGACACAGCTGTCGTTGTCACATCTGTCGTTAGCACACATGTCGTTGCCGGTGACACACCTGTCGTTGACACAGCTGTCGTTGTCACACCTGTCGTTAGCACACATGTCGTTCACACACCTGTCGTTGACACACCTGTCGTTGACACACCTGTCGTTGACACACCTGTCGTTGACACACCTGTCGTTCACACACATGTCGTTGACACACCTGTCGTTGACACACCTGCCGTTGACACACCTGTCGTTGACACACCTGTCGTTGTCACACCTCTCGTTGACACACCTATAAGGGACACACATGTCGTTGACAAACCAGTCGAAGACACAAATGTCGTTGATACACCTGTCGTTGACCTCATGTCGTTGACACGCCTGTCGTTGACACACCTGTCGTTGACACACCTGTCGTTGACCCTAGCTGTCGTTGGCACACATGTCGTTGACATACATTTCGTTGACACACATGTCGTTGACACACATGTCGTTGACACACCTGTCGTTGACACACTTGTCGTTGTCACACCTATCAGGGACACAATTTTCGTTGACACACCTGTCGTCGACACACCTGACGTTGACACACGAGTCGAAGATACAAATATCTTTGACACACCTGTCGTCGACACATCTGACGTTGACATACTTGTCGTTGACACACCTGTCGTTGACACCTCTGTCGTCGACACACTTGTCGTTGACACACCTGTCGTTGACACACATGTCGTTGACACACTTGTCGTTGACACACATGTCGTTGACACACTTGTCGTTGACACACATGTCGTTGACACACCTGTCGTTGACACACATGTCGTTGACACACCTGTCGTTGACACACATGTCGCTGACACACATGTCGTTGACACACATGTCGTTGACACACATGTCGTTGACACACTTGTCGTTGACACACTTGTCGTTGACACACTTGTCGTTGACACACTTGCCGTTGACACACATGTCGTTGACACACCTGTCGTTGACACACATGTCGCTGACACACATGTCGTTGACACACATGTCGTTGACACACATGTCGTTGACACACATGTCGTTGACACACTTGTCGTTGACACACTTGTCGTTGACACACTTGCAGTTGACACACATGTCGTTGACACACTTGTCGTTGATACACTTGTCGTTGACACACTTGTCGTTGACACACTTGTCGTTGACACACTTATCTTTGACACACTTGTCGTTGACACATCTTTTGTCGACACACCTGTCGTTGACACACATGTCGTTGACACACCTGTCGTCGACACACCTGACGTTGACACACCTGTAGTTGACACACCTGTCGTTGACGCAAAAGTCGCGGATACACCTGTCACGGACACTCTTGTCACTGAACACACACAATTGCACATCTGTTATTGTTATTTGTGTATAACAAGTGATCACACCTTTGACTGAATAAATACACCTGACATAGTTACACCAATACAACCTACACACACATACACACTTGTAATTGAACAAATATACCTGCTATACAAACACACACCTACATACACACACACCTGTCACTTAACATATATATCTGCTATGAGAATACGCATATCGTTCATACGCATATACACATACATCTTCCATTTGAACATTCAGATATGTTTACACGAATGCTCGCTCGCGCGCGCACACACACACACACACACACACACACAAAACACGCCTGCGCATAAGCATCTTGGTGTATAAGATGTTCCGTGAGTCGACATTTTTGTATGTGTGAGCATAGCAATGACAGGGCAAGTGTTATGTGTATGAGACAGTATGTGTGAGCATAGCAATGACAGGGCAAGTGTTATGTGTATGAGACAGTATGTGTGAGCATAGCAATGACAGGGCAAGTGTTATGTGTATGAGACAGTATGTGTGAGCATAGCAATGACAGGGCAAGTGTTACGTGTATGAGACAGTATATGTGAGCATAGCAATGACAGGGCAAGTGTTATGTGTATGAGACAGTATGTGTGAGCATAGCAATGACAGGGCAAGTGTTATGTGTATGAGACAGTATATGTGAGCATAGCAATGACAGGGCAAGTGTTATGTGTATGAGACAGTATATGTGAGCATAGCAATGACAGGGCAAGTGTTATGTGTATGAGACAGTATATGTGAGCATAGCAATGACAGGGCAAGTGTTATGTGTATGAGACAGAATATGTGAGCATAGCAATTACAGGGCAAGTGTTACCTGTATGAGACAGTATATGTGAGCATAGCAATGACAGGGCAAGTGTTTTGAGTATGAGACAGTATGTGTTAGCATAGCAATGACAAGGAAAGTGTTATGTGTATGAGACAGTATGTGTGAGCATAGCAATGACAGGGCAAGTGTTATGTGTATGAGACAGTATGTGTGAGCATAGCAATGACAGGGCAAGTGTTATGTGTATGAGACAGTATATGTGAGCATAGCAATGACAGGGCAAGTGTTACGTGTATGAGACAGTATATGTGAGCATAGCAATGACAGGGCAAGTGTTACGTGTATGAGACAGTATATGTGAGCATAGCAATGACAGGGCAAGTGTTTTGTGTATGAGACAGTATATGTGAGCATAGCAATGACAGGGCAAGTGTTATGTGTATGAGACAGTATATGTGAGCATAGCAATGACAGGGCAAGTGTTTTGTGTATGAGACAGTATGTGTGAGCATAGCAATGACAGGACAAGTGTTACGTGTATGAGACAGTATGTGTGAGCATAGCAATGACAGGGCAAGTGTTACGTGTATGAGACAGTATGTGTGAGCATAGCAATGACAGGGCAAGTGTTTTGTGTATGAGACAGTATGTGTGAGCATAGCAATGACAGGGCAAGTGTTTTGTGTATGAGACAGTATGTGTGAGCATAGCAATGACAGGGCAAGTGTTACGTGTATGAGACAGTATGTGTGAGCATAGCAATGACAAGGCAAGTGTTTTGTGTATGAGACAGTATGTGTGAGCATAGCAAGGACAGGGAAAGTGTTATGTGTATGAGACAGTATGTGTGAGCATAGCAATGACAGGGCAAGTGTTACGTGTATGAGACAGTATGTGTGAGCATAGCAATGACAGGGCAAGTGTTTTGTGTATGAGACAGTATGTGTGAGCATAGCAATGACAGGGAAAGTGTTATGTGTATGAGACAGTATGTGTGAGCATAGCAATGACAGGGCAAGTGTTATGTGTATGAGACAGTATGTGTTAGCATAGCAATGACAGGGCAAGTGTTATGTGTATGAGACAGTATGTGTGAGCATAGCAATGACAGGGCAAGTGTTATGTGTATGAGACAGTATATGTGAGCATAGCAATGACAGGGCAAGAGTTATGTGAATGAGAC
Organism: Candidula unifasciata; assembly: GCA_905116865.2. NCBI lineage: Eukaryota > Metazoa > Mollusca > Gastropoda > Stylommatophora > Geomitridae > Candidula > Candidula unifasciata. Next base: position 41,525 of record CAJHNH020002554.1, read on the forward strand.
AGTATATGTGAGCATAGCAATGACAGGGCAAGTGTTATGTGTATGAGACAGTATGTGTGAGCATAGCAATGACAGGGCAAGTGTTATGTGTATGAGACAGTATGTGTGAGCATAGCAATGATAGGGCAAGTGTTATGTGTATGAGACAGTATGTGTGAGCATAGCAATGACAGGGCAAGTGTTATGTGTATGAGACAGTATGTGTGAGCATAGCAATGACAGGGCAAGTGTTATGTGTATGAGACAGTATGTGTATGAGACAGTATGTGTATGAGACAGTATATGTGTGTGAGGGAGACAGAGAATGTGTGCGTCAGAGAATAAGTATGCGAGTGTGTGGGAATGTGTGAGAGCGTATGTGTACTGGAAAGAGTTTGTGAGTGTGTGTGTGGGATGGCGGAGTGCGCGTGCTCGTGTGTGCGTGTGATTGTGTGAGTGCGTGTGTGTGCGTTCATGTGTGTGTGTGTGTGTGTGTGTGTGTGTGTAAAGAAAGACAACAGAGAACTTACAGGCCAGCAGGTAAAGAACCCCGACGGTCACGTGCTCAAACTTGGTAAACTCTGCCAGGATGGCCGTCTCCGGCGCCACCTGGTCGGTTGACGTCATCTCGTGCCTACACACCAGACACAGGATCACAGTCAACTAAGGCAAACCACAGACACAATGTCACGTAAACATACATTCAACATATAGCATCTACAAAACACATATATTCAACATATATCATCTATAAAACACATATATTCCACATATAGAATTTATAAAACACATATATTTAACCTATAGCATCTACAAATATATACAACATATAGCATCTACAAAACACATATACGCAACATAAAGCATCTATAAAACACATACATTCAACATGTAGCATCTATAAAACACGTATATTCAACATACTGTATCTTCACATATATACAACATAAGCATCTATAAAACACATTTATTCAACATAAAGCATCTACAAAAAAAAAAAAACATATATTCAACATATACGATCTACAAAATACATATAGGTAACATAAAGCATCTAAAACACATATACTTAACATATAGCAGCACAAAACACATACATTCAACATATAGCATGTACAAATCACATGTATTCAACATATAGCATCTTCAAAACGCACATACTTAACATATAGCATCTAAAAACATATACAATTATCATAATTGTATGTCTTATGGACCGCGCCGTGAGGCGTTGGTAGTCATGAGTATCCACAGCCGTCTATCTCGGGAACTTTCCATCAACTCTGGGAAAAACTAGGGCTGGGAGAGCTTTACAATTCACCACTCTCACCTATTCACGTTCCCATGGATGAACAATGTAGGTAGAAACTCACGCAACCTTTCTACGCTACCATTGGGCCCTGCACGGGGATTCATGAGGCGTTCCTAACGTGGGTGGCTGGATGTGCCAGGATAGGCAAAAGTCGCCACCACCAAGCACAGCTTAACTTTAATGACCTGAACAACTACTTACGCATGACACAACACCTTCACGATTGTTCCTAGAATACTACATACTACACTGGAACTGTCAGCGTCTGTGCCTTAGGCGTTGCGAACGCGCTTCGTAATGTCGGGGTGCCGAGTTCGACCCTACTGCGGAGGGTTTTTCTTGCGATGGTTTCGACTGTGGTACCGAGAGCCGACCGTTCAGGACAATAGCAAACTACTGGACGTAAATTTGCCAAGAAAAACCACAAAAGCCAGAAAGTGCTGGGGATGGTTCTGCAACGTGTCCTGTAAAGGATAAGCAACACATTGCGGCGTCTGTGGCATAGGCGTTGCCACTCCGACTCGTAATTCCAACGTACCGCGATCGAAATCCAGTGCTGGCTGAGTGGATTTTTATTGTGGTACGGGGCGTCGTAGGTCGACCCAGCTTAAAATGGGTACCAGAATGGCTGCCCTGAGGAAGTAAAGACGGCCGGCGTAATGCTGACCACATTACCCACCTAGTGCAGATGGTCTGAAACAATATGGGCGCTCTTCCCATGTGCCCGATGCGTCTAAAGGCGTGAAAAGGGATCTTTACTTATTACTTTCCACTAGAACTACTAACAGCTAACCAAAACACATTACGACACGCAAACAGTCCCTATCTTTCGACTCCTAACACAAAACAATCTAGAACGTCTCTCTATGTCTTCAGCCTCACACGTCCCTGTCTAACCATTCTCCTCTTCCCGTTCAGCTTCGGGTCGAAGGTGTGTGTACTACCAGTGTTCAAGCCATCTTGGGGTTTCCCCATATCGTCTATTCAGCTGGCTGACCGCTGGTGCATCTTTTGGTCCGTCAAACATGATTTGATTTGATTTGATTCAGGAACCGAGATCACAGCACTCGGGATATTCCCATAAGCGCTCCGTGCCCATTTTCAGCAGCCAGCGAAGAGTTCCGATACTAATGGTGCCAGTAGAGTTCTGATTAAACGTCCGTCTTGCCTTTCCTCTGAGCCTCGAGTATCTGCCAGGACCTCTCGTCACCCCCAACTGCATCAATCTCACCAGACTGTGGTGATCCATCTGCTCCTCCGAAGTGTACACGCTCTCCCACAAGGCACTTACCACGTCTGCCCTATCATGTATCATTATTCCACCAAGTTGTGCAGAGCCAGCCAGTCTGTCCGCCTGTTCATTTCCCAACACACGGGCGTGACCCGCTGAAAATATCCAGACAATACTCCTCACTCGTGTCCTCCGCAGTGAAGCATGCCACTCTGCACGAAGCATGCCTGTTCTGATCTTCCTCAGCATGCTTTCTGAATCAGTTACAATCACGATGTGTGTGTGTGTGTGTGTGTGTGTGTGTATGTGTGTGGTGTTCTCTAGCCAGCGGAAAGCTGCAGTGACCGCTTCCACCTCCATTCTTAAGCTGGATATTGTGGTATCATATGCTAGGCTCTCATGCACCAAACGTCGACCATTAACTTTTGCTAAGAAACCCCAAGCACTTCTTTTGCCTCTTGACACTGAACCGTCTGTGTAAATGATCAAATCCTCTGAGCGAGCATTATCTTGAATTAATTGCTGAATTTCCACCTCTGTGGCACCTGCTGGCCAATCTCTGCATTCCCGGCTCAGCGTGATTATGACTCTACACAAGTCTTACTGTTTAGGTGGCACGTTGATCCACTCATCTCCTCGCCTAATGTTCTCAAGGATGCAAACCTGTCTGATTGTGTCTTTTGCCTGAGCCATCCATGACCTCCCTCTTATCAGCCGCTGACCCTTAACTGCATCCAGAGCGTCATGCAAAGGGTGGTCTGCGTCTGCAGCTACCCTGATATATGACTTCGCCTGCAGCAGTTTGTGCCTACCTGCAACCGTCGGCAAACCAAGGATGTATCGCATACACACCACTGGGGTCTCTCTGGTGCAACCCAGAATGACCCGCATAGCCGCGTTCTGTATGCGCTCTAGTTTGTCCATCTGACTTTTTGAGACGGTAAGCAGTCCCAGGCCATAATCCACCACTGACAGGATCAGGTGCTGATATAGTGTGAAAAGCATTCTCTGCTCTATGTCAATTGCAGCCATAGTCTTAAGTACACTAAGTCCATTTTGGCAGCTCGTCACAACACTCTCCACATGGTCCTTAAATGACAGGCTCCTGGAAAAATTCCCAGATACTTCAGTTTGCTCTCTCTGTCTCTGTTGACGTTTCTACCATCTTTCGTGAGACTTGGGACATTAGTTTTAACGATTCTGTTGTCCAGAGAACACCACAAAACAGACGCCTTTTCCGGGTGGACGACAGCCCTCATTGCTGTACACCCCTCAGTCACTTTGTCTACTGTCGCTTGTAGCTCCCGGGCTGTTTGTTCCCTCTCTTCCCCCTGCCCAAATGCAAGTATATCATCCGCAAAAGTCAGTATCCCTCCAACTCTTGGTGCTTCTAGGCTTGCAATCTTGCTCGTATACACTTTGAAGAGCACAGGCGAGATGGCGGATCCCTGTGGCAGTCCTGGGGCTAAAGTGCATGGTTCAGAGGTCCATGAGCCCAGTCAGAGAGCAACCCGACGTGAATACAGGACAGCTGCAAACAAATTCGCCAGCTATGGACTGACCTGCTTCTCCTTCAGTGCAGTCATTAAGATGTCGTATCTCACTCTGTTATAAGCATCCTCGAGATCCAGTCCTACCGCCATAGTTTCCTGTCTGTTCTAGAACCCTTCATAGACGTCAGAAGCAAAAGTGGCTGCATTTGCCCAAGTGTCCTTTCCTGGCCTGTAGCTTCCCAGACCTGTTGGGAGAAGCTTCCCCCTTTCCAAAAATTCTTGTAGTTTTACAGTAACTATCTTCTCCAAGACCTTCCCAAATGTGTTTTGTATTGTGATGATTCTAAAGCCACTAAGCTTAGAATGATCTTTAACAGGTTTTGGTAGTGGGATCAAATAGCTGTGCACCCAGTCCTGCGGTACTGATGCTGTCTTAATACTCTGGTTAAAACAGGCGGCCGTCTCTGCCGTCAAACACAAACATATGACGTCACAAGTCTCATCGTCTGTACTCTGATCCATACCCTTCCCATTGGGCTTTGACACCTGATCAGAGTTTTCTCATCATTCGTCTATAAAACCACATCTCTGCAGATTCCAAATAAATTTTCATAATTTACTAACTGTCCATGATTCACATCCGTATATCAATATATGATTTACATAACTTTTAAGAATTCTCTGTCTCGTCTCAATTGACAAAGATCAACACTATCTCGTGTCTGTTCCTACATTCTACTGACGTGTCAGGGACGTTGTTCAACCACAGCTTATGTTATACAGCCATGTAACTTATTAAGTTGACAGCTGAATGCCGCTACTGCAGAGACATGTATGTATAGTATATTGTTCAACCACAAATTAGACCATAGAGCCATGCAACTTAGTGCATACTAAATATTGCATGAGAGGAGAAGTCAATAATTAAGCATATGGTTATGGGATAGCAGGAAAATGTAGTTGGTGGTTTGTAAAGGTGTCATTAGTTGACAGCAATATCGAGTTTTATGTTTCTTTTGTTAGGTGGCGATAGGTGTTGAATGCGCACAACATAGCGACTGTACTAACGGAGTAATGTGCTGTTTTACTTTGCGAACGGGGGGAGGGAAGGGGGGGGGGGGCAATAGGGCTGCCTGCAAAGCAAGAAACTTCATAAGGATGAAGGAGAAGACATGCTTAACAGGATTATTACTGCAACAAATTACTACGAGCCCTAATCAAAGCAGGCTTTAATTCAATGGAAACATCCTTGTTCGCTTTGTATTCAAAAATTCAAGGTTACGCCATCTGCAGGAAGGGTCATGCTGACAGTGTTCTGGGAATGTCAAGGAGAGCTTGAAATGAATTTTAAAAAAAAAAAAAAAGGTGACAATGTAAATGCTGATTCATACTATAAAGTTGTTTCAATACTTCATGATGCAATTCGAAGAAAACGTCCGGGCATGCTGATTAGAGGAGTACTGCTCCTTCTGAAGATTCCAGGTCGCATATGGCTCGGTTGCTATGAGAACATTAACCATCTACGGTGGGAATTTCTGGAACATTCACCTCACAGCTCTGACATAGCCCCTAGCGATTTCCATCTTTTTGGTCCACTGAAAACCCACCTTGGCAGAAGACATTTCGCGAATGACTCATAAGTTGAATGTAAAGTGAAAATGTGGTTAAGAAAACAGAGCAGGCAGTTCTATGCAGCAGGTATAGGAGCACTGGTAAAACGATGGGGTAAGTGCATCATGCTGGTGGAAATTATGTTGAGAAAAAAAAAAGGCTGGGGGGGGGGGGGGGTGGGGGCAGTGTATGTGTTAAAAAAAAAACGTTTTCAAATTGTTATCATCTGTATGTTTTTTTTTTAAAACAACCATTTGCGACTTACTTCTTGACTTCCCTTTGTATGTTCAATCACATCTTATGCCATAAAACTATGTCACTTATTTAGTTGATACCCAAATGTCGCTACCCCAGGGACATATATGAACAGTTGTCTAGATTTATTGCTACTCCAGAGACATTTTTGTATTAATGTGTAACCACATCCTATGTAACACAGTCATATCAGTTATTTAGACGATACCCACATGTCGCTACTCCAGGGACATTTATGAATAGTTGTTTAACATCTTTTCTCATACAGCTATGTTGTTGCTGTCACCCGGCCGTCACTTGCGAGGGACGTTTGTCTGATGCCGGGTTTCAACTCTGTATCTGACACACCTTCTCTCACCTCGTTCTGGGGTCACGGAAACATGGCGGTAAACAGCCAACACCAGAAAAAGAAAACGTGATTACATCGACACTTACCTGTTGATGCAAAGACAGCTAGAATGGACCACAAGCTACCAGTTGAGTGGGCTGCTTCTCTTCCACACACAGACACCCTCAACAGGCTTTTAAATAGCCCCCAGCCCGGTCCAATCAGCGGCCTCGCCGACCTGTTCGCTGGTCGCTGATTGGATGTCTCCCTGGATGGGCTTAACAACATCATTGATTTCTGGAATCCCTGACTACGGACACATGTATCACACTGTAATATATACCGTACAATGCGATGTATAGACTGTGACATTTACTGTACACTGTGATATATACTGTACACTGTAATATATAAAAAACTCTGTAATATATAGACTACGCTGTAACATACACTGTAAAATGTAATATATACTGTACAATGTAATGTATACTGTACAATGTAACATATACTGTACACCGTAACATATAGAATACAATGTATATATACTGTACAGTGTAACATATACTGTACAATGTGATATATACTGTACACTGTAATGTATATAAAACACTGTAATATATAGAGTACGCTGTAACATATACTGTACAATGTAATATATTCTGTACATTGTCATATATACTGTACAATGTAATATGTACAGTACAATGTAACATATAGAATACACTGTTAGGTATAGCGTACACTGTAATATGTAGAGTACACTGTAATATATAGAGTACACTGTAATATATAGAGTACACTGTAATATGTAGAGTACACTGTAATATATAGAGTACACTGTAATATATAGAGTACACTGTAATATGTAGAGTACACTGTAATATGTAGAGTACACTGTAATGTACATTGCCCAGAGTATTGTTTAATGTACTATGCAGCATATACTGTACACTGTAACAATAATGTACACTGTAACAATAATGTACACTGTAACAATACTGTACACTGTAACAATACTGTATAATGTAACAAACATATACCGTACACTGTAACAATACTGTGCACTGTAACAATACTGTAAACTGTAACAATACTGTACACTGTAACAATACTGTACACTGTAACAAGCATATACTGTACACTGTAACAATACTACACACTGTGACAATACTGTACACTGTAACAAAACTGTACACTGTAACAAACATACTGTACACTGTAACAATAATGCACACAGTAACAATACTGCATACTGTAAGAAACGTATACTGTAAACCAGAGTTATTCAACTAGGTTAACTCAGAGGTTTACACTTTGAAAAACGGGAATCGTCATTTGCCAGAAGCCAAAGTACCAGCATAAAAAGATCAATAAAATAATACAACTGGAAATGATCCTCGGTCCACTTACTAGGCCTTTGAGGGCCAGATTTGAACCGCGGACTGCCGCGGGCCGAAAAGCCTTGCTGTACATTGTAACACATACTGTAAAATGTAATATGAATATTATACTGTAAAATTTACAGTACATTATTGGGTATAGCAAAAACTGTAACATATAAAATACACTGTAATGTATAGAGTACCCTGTAACATATACTGTACTATTTAACATGTACTGTACTATGTAACATATGCGGTACACTTTAGCATATACTGAACACTGTAAAATATAATGTACACTGTAATGCTAACTGTACAGTGTAACATATACTGAACACTGTAATATATACTGTAAAAAGAAACATATACTGTACACAGTAACATATTCTGTACACAGTAACATATACAGGGTAATACAGAAAAAAGTACTTGAAAAACTGTTTTTATTGTGCCTATTTAACACCAGATTAATTGATATCAAGAAGTCTTACTGAAGACTGTGAATGTTGTGTCAATGTCGGCATGGCTAGAGACGTTGTGACAATGTTGGCATGGCTAGAGACGCTGTGTCAATGTTGGCATGGCTAGAAACGTTGTCTTAATGTTGGCATGGCTAGAGACGTTGTGACAATGTTAGCATGGCTAGAGACGTTGTGTCAATGTTGGCATGGCTAGAGACGTTGTGTCAATGTTGGCATGACTAGAGACATTGTGACAATGTTAGCATGGCTAGAGACGTTGTGTCAATGTTGGCATGACTAGAGACGTTGTGACAATGTTAGCATGGCTAGAGACGTTGTGTCAATGTTGGCATGACTAGAGACGTTGTGTCAATGTTAGCATGGCTAAAGACGTTATGTCAATGTTGGCATGGCTACAGACGTTGTGACAATGTTAGCATGGCTAGAGACTTTGTGTTAATGTTGGCATGGCTAGAGACGTTGTGACAATGTTAGCATGGCTAGAGACGTTGTTTCAATGTTGGCATGGCTAGAGATGTTGTGTCAATGTTGGCATGGCTAGAGACGTTGTGTCAATGTTGGCATGACTAGAGACGTTGTGACAATGTTAGCATGGCTAGAGACGTTGTGTCAATGTTGGCATGGCTAGAGACGTTGTGTCAATGTTGGCATGGCTAGAGATGTTGTGTCAATGTCGGCATGGCTAGAGATGTTGTGACAATGTTAGCATGGCTAGAAACGTTGTCTTAATGTTGGCATGGCTAGAGACGTTGTGTCAATGTTGACATGGCTAGAGACGTTGTGTCAATGTTGGCATGGCTAGAGACGTTGTGTCAATGTTGGCATGGCTAGAGACGTTGTGTCAATGTTGGCATGGCTAGAAACGTTGTCTTAATGTTGGCATGGCTAGAGACGTTGTGACAATGTTAGCATGGCTAGAGACGTTGTGTCAATGTTGGCATGGCTAGAGACGTTGTCTCAATGTTGGCATGGCTAGAGACGTTGTGTCAATGTTGGCATGGCTAGAGACGTTGTGTCAATGTTGGCATGGCTAGAGATGTTGTGTCAATGTTGGCATGGCTAGAGATGTTGTGTCAATGTTGGCATGGCTAGAGACGTTGTGTCAATGTTGACATGGCTAGAGACGTTGTGTCAATGTTGGCATGGCTAGAGACGTTGTGTCAATGTTGGCATGGCTAGAGACGTTGTGTCAATGTTGGCATGGCTAGAGACGTTGTGTCAATGTTGGCATGGCTAGAGACGTTGTGTCAATGTTGGCATGGCTAGAGACGTTGTGTCAATGTTGGCATGGCTAGAGACGTTGTGTCAATGTTGGCATGGCTAGAGACGTTGTGTCAATGTTGGCATGGCTAGAGACGTTGTGTCAATGTCGGCATGACTAGAGACGTTGTGTCAATGTTAGCATGACTAGAGACTGTGCATCAATGCTGACATTGTGGGAGCTTTTGTGCCATTGTTGGCAGAGAGATAGTATTTTTTCAATGTTGGCATGATAAGAGATACTGTGTTAATGTTTATATGGTGCGAGATGTTTCAAACATGGAGCCATTCCAGAGCTCAGCGACTATCTACATTTAGGCTGTCAATGTCATATCTCGAAGTGTCAACGCCACACCACAATTCATGACTGTCCATAATCTTGATTAATCCATGTAAACGCCCCGTCAAGGTTTATCACTGTCCATAATCATGTGTAATCCATGTAAACGCCCCGTCAAGGTTTATCACTGTCCATAATCTTGTGTAATCCATGTAAACGCCCCGTCAAGGTTTATCACTGTCCATAATCTTGACCCAGAGCCCTATAAACGCCCCGTCAAGGTTTATCATTGTCCATAATCTTGACCCAGAGCCCTGTAAACGCCCCGTCAAGGTAAATCACTGACCATAATCTTGTGTAATCAATGTAAACGCCCCGTCAAGGTTTATCACTGTCCATAATCTTGTGTAATCCATGTAAACGCCCTGTCAAGGTATATCACTGTCCATAATCTTGTGTAATCCATGTAAACGCCCCGTCAAGGTTTATTACTGTCCATAATCTTGACCCAGAGCCCTATAAACGCCCCGTCAAGGTTTATCACTGTCCATAATCTTGACCCAGAGCCCTATAAACGCCCCGTCAAGGTTTATCACTGTCCATAATCTTGACCCAGAGCCCTGTAAACGCCCCGTCAAGGTTTATCACTGTCCATAATCTTGTCCCAGAGCCATGTAAACGCCCCGTCAAGGTTTATCACTGTCCATAATCTTGACCCAGAGCCCTATAAACGCCCTGTCAAGGTTTATCACTGTCCATAATCTTGACCCAGAGCCCTGTAAACGCCCCGTCAAGGTTTATCACTGTCCATAATCTTGTGTAATCAATGTAAACGCCCCGTCAAGGTTTATCACTGTCCATAATCTTGACCCAGAGCCCTGTAAACGCCCCGTCAAGGTTTATCACTGTCCATAATCTTGACCCAGAGCGCTGTAAACGCCCCGTCAAGGTTTATCACTGACCATAATCTTGACCCAGAGCCCTATAAACGCCCCGTCAAGGTTTATCACTGTCCATAATCTTGACCCAGAGCCCTATAAACGCCCCGTCAAGGTTTATCACTGTCCGTAATCTTGACCCAGAGCCCTGTAAACGCCCCGTCAAGGTTTATCACTGTCCATAATCTTGTCCCAGAGCCCTTTAAACGCCCCGTCAAGGCTTATCACTGTCCATTATCTTGACCCAGAGCCCTGTAAACGCCCCGTCAAGGTTTATCACTGTCCATAATCTTGACCCAGAGCCCTGTAAACGCCCCGTCAAGGTTTATCACTGTCCATAATCTTTACCCAACGCTCCATAAACACTCCGCCGAGGTTCACAGAGACAAACTTTGTGTCTCAACTACAACTGGTCACAGAATATCACTATTGAAACTAGAATGAACGAACGAACTTTATTTTCAAAGGGTCACAAATTGGGCACACAGGCCCGTCTTACATTCGGCCCTTCCAGTCAACCATTTTTCGCACAGCAGTTGTATTGTAGTCAGTAATGGCGCTACATGTATCAAATTTAATTTAACGATCTGTATGCTTGCGTGTACCTGTGTGTGTGTACCTGTGTGTGTGTACCTGTGTGTGTGTACCTGTGTGTGTACCTGTGTGTGTGTACCTTTGTGTGTGTATACCTCTGTGTGTACCTGTGTGTGTGTACCTGTATGTGTACCTGTGTGTGTGTGTCTGTGTGTGTGTACCTGTGTGTGTGTACCTGTGTGTGTGTACTTGTGTGTTTGTACCTGTGTGTGTGTACCTGTGTGTGTGTACCTGTGTGTATGTACCTGTGTGTGTGTGTACCTGTGTGTGTGTACCTGTGTGTGTGTACTTGTGTGTTTGTACCTGTGTGTGTGTACCTGTGTGTGTGTACCTGTGTGTATGTACCTGTGTGTGTGTGTACCTGTTTGTGTGTGCCTTAATGTGTGTGTGATGTGTGTACCTGTGTGAGGTACCTGTGTGTGTGTGCCTTAATGTGTGTGTGATGTATATACTTGTGTGTGTGTGTGTACCTGTTTGTGTGTGCCTTAATGTGTGTGTGATGTGTGTACCTGTGTGTGTGTACCTGTGTGTGTGTGCCTTAATGTGTGTGTGATGTGTGTACCTGTGTGTGTGTACCTGTGGGTGTGTGCCTTAATGTGTGTGTGTGTGATGTGTACCTGTACCTGTGTGTGTGTACCTGTTTGTGTGTGCCTTAATGTGTGTGTGATGTGTGTACCTGTGTGTGTGTACCTGTTTGTGTGTGCCTTAATGTGTTGTGTGATGTGTGTACCTGTGTGTGTGTGTACCTGTTTTTGTGTGTGCCAGTGTGTGTGTGATGTGTGTACCTGTGTGTGTGTACCTGTGGGTGTGTGCCTTAATGTGTGTGTGATGTGTGTACCTGTGTGTGTGTACCTGTTTGTGTGTGCCTTAATGTGTGTGTGATGTGTGTACCTGTGTGTGTGTACCTGTGGGTGTGCCAGTGTGGGTGTGCCAGTGTGGGTGTGCCTGTGTGTGTGTGCCTCTGTGTGTGTGTGTGTGTGCCTGTGTGGGTGTGACTTAATATGTGTGTGATGTGTGTGCGTGTGTGATGTGTTGTATGTGTGGTGTGTGTGTGTGTGGGTCTGTGTGTGTGGTGTATGCATGTTTGGTGTATATGTGCATCTGTGTGTGTGGTGTGTGTATGTGTGCGGCTACTGCTGCCCTACTGCCCCGTACTCGCCACCTGCCTCTGCCTGACGGGGACTGCAGCCTGCATACATCAGCAGCTGAGCCTGGCCTGAAGACTTAGCCAGGCTTAGATCCCCGGACTTGCCGGCTTGCACAGGACTCAGACCCAGCCGTCGGTGCGTGATATGTCAGTGCTGACGTCATCAGGGCGTGACACGACCGGATTGGCTGACTTCACAGGCCATGGACATCACAAATCCTAGTATTTACCAGGTTTAGGGGCACATTTCTTTTCCTCAGCGAATCAACCCTAATTATACCTCATTAGCATACTAGCTTGGCATATGACGCAACATACACACCTGTTTTATGACACAGCATCCACACTTGTTTCATGACGCAACATACATGCCTGTTCCATGACGCAACATACATACCTGTTCCATGACGCAACATACATTCCTGTTCCATGACTAAACACACATACCTGTTGCATGACACAACACACATACCTGTTCCATGACACAAAACACATATTTGTTCCATGACGCAACACACATACCTGTTCCATGACGCACCAGGTATACCTGTTCCATAACGCAATACACAAACCTGTTCCATGACGCAACACACATACCTGTTCCATGACACAACATACATACCTGTCCCATGACGCAACACACATACCTGTTCCATGACGCAACACACATACCTGTTCCATGACGCAACACACATACCTGTTCCATGACGCAACACACATACCTGTTCTATGACGCAACACACAAACCTGTTCCATGACGCAACACACATACCTGTTCCATGACTCAACACACATACGTGTTCCATGACGCAACTATAGATGTATCAGCGGTCCTTACATGTCTGTCCTACCATAGATTTATCAGAGGTCTTCACACGTATGTCCTACCATAGATGTATCAGCGGTCCTTACATGTCTGTCCTACCATAGATGTATCAGCGGTCCTTACATGTTTATCCTACCATAGATGTATCAGCGGTCCTTACATGTCTGTCCTACCATAGATGTATCAGCGGTCCTTACATGTCTATCCTACCATAGATGTATCAGCGGTCCTTACATGTCTGTCCTACCATAGATGTATCAGCGGTCCTTACATGTCTGTCCTACCATAGATTTATCAGAGGTCTTCACACGTATGTCCTACCATAGATGTATCAGCGGTCCTTACATGTCTGTCCTACCATAGATTTATCAGAGGTCTTCACATGTCTGTCCTACCATAGATGTATCAGAGGTCTTCACATGTATGTCCTACCATAGATGTATCGGCGGTTCTCACATGTCTGTCCTCCCATAGATGTATCAGCGGTCCTTACATGTATGTCCTACCATAGATGTATCAGCGATCCTTATATGTATATCGTTTCATAGATGTATCAGCGGTCCTTACATGTCTGTCCTACCATAGATTTATCAGAGGTCTTCACACGTATGTCCTACCATAGATGTATCAGCGGTCCTTACATGTCTGTCCTACCATAGATTTATCAGAGGTCTTCACATGTCTGTCCTACCATAGATGTATCAGAGGTCTTCACATGTATGTCCTACCATAGATGTATCGGCGGTTCTCACATGTCTGTCCTCCCATAGATGTATCAGCGGTCCTTACATGTATGTCCTACCATAGATGTATCAGCGATCCTTATATGTATATCGTTTCATAGATGTTTCGGCGGTCCTCACATGTCTGTCCTTCTATAGATGTATCAGCTGTCCTTACATGTCTGTCCTACTATAGATTTATCAGAAGTCTTCACATGTATGTCCTACCATAGATGTATTAGCGGTCCTCACATGTCTGTCCTACCATAGATGTATCAAAGGTCCTTACACGTATGTCCTACTATAAATGTATCAGCGGTCCTTACAAGTATGTCCTTTCATAGATGTACCAGATGTCCTTACATGTCTGTCCTACCATAGATGTGTCTTTTAAGGACGTCAAGAGCCCTGGTGCCAACAGTCAGACAGACGGTGCTAGAGATTTGTCTACAGACGTCCAACAGTAGGGCAGACGGTGCTAGAGATTTGTCTACAGACCTCCAACAGTCGGGCAGGCGGTGCTAGAGATTTGTCTACAGACCTCCAACAGTCAGGCAGACGGTGCTGGACATTTGTCTACAAACCTCCAACAGTCAGGCAGACGGTGCTAGACATTTGTCTACATACCTCCAACAGTCAGGCAGACGGTGCTAGAGATTTGTCTACAGACCTCCAACAGTCGGGCAGACGGTGCTAGAGATTTGTCTACAGACCTCCAACAGTCGCGCAGACGGTGCTAGACATTTGTCTACAGACCTCCAACAGTCAGGCAGACGGTGCTAGAGATTTGTCTACAGACCTCCAACAGTAGGGCAGACGGTGCTAGAGATTTGTCTACAGACCTCCAACAGTCAGGCAGACGGTGCTAGAGATATGACCCTAAAGATGCCCCGAAATCGGTATGGAAGTCTATTAAGGCTACGGAATTGTAATGTAAAATATGAAAAGTCCCACATTCATGCTATGTACTTACTAGACCACTCCCACTAGCGTCTGTCTCAATTGGACCTTCACGTTTTCCCACCCAGGAGCTTGACCCAGTTCCCATAGTTCTAGTGTGACACAGTTGTGTCTTTCACATCCCCCAAGAAATAGATGTGCCTAATTCGGACAGTGTGACATCGATACAGTTCGTAGTTCTCTGGAATCGTACTCAACAACAAGGCCAGTGATATAACAGACACAGGAGTGTGTTTATTAACAATATTGTTACGTCAAGCAGTACTAATATATTTCATTTATGCAACAATATAACATTCAAGTATCTTATTGTTGGCTGTTCATATATCTCACAATAAGTTCTTTAATCTCTCTAGCCAAGCTAAACCAAAGTTTAACATCTCTTCTCACGAGGTTTTCTCAACTACCTTCTTAGGCGGCCAGCCACTAACTCAACTCTCCTCCTTGCTGAGATCTCTTCACCTCCCTTCCTAACTCTCTCCGCGTGGTTTTTCAATCACCTCTCTCACCCTTCATCCAATATGTTGTCATCTTCAGTTGGACACGTGCATCGCCCGCTGCTCTCGGACACTCGTCGACCTTCTTCTCTCTCGTGCATCTTTTGGGTCTCCTCGTACATTTTCATCCTTCACTGTTAGATGTCATGATTTTATTTTGATAACCGTACTCAATTCAACACTGGTCACCGTGCAGATGTTCCTACGTACTTTCCCAAAGATTACTGGTTTATCTGTGGGGCCTGTCTGGCCAACGTTCTAATCACCGATTTCTGTCATGCCACCTAGTGATGGATTGGCATGCCTTGATGGTGGTCTGAATGCATGCATTCTTCATTTAACCCCTCTTTCAGCCTTCCTATTTCACTTCACTAGTAGTCACATCTAGCCATCGTTTTTCCTTTTTAAAATTTTACCTTTTTTCTCTCTCTTAAAGTATGAAAATTATCCATGTAAAAAAACTTTACAATCACTATAGCCAACATTTTTTACATTATCATAATACATTATAATAATCAAAATTCAATTCATTTTCTGTTGCTATCTGTCACTAACGGCACTGTCTTGTCTTTCATGTTAGTTACACAATGATACGAACAATAAAAGAAATCAAACACTATATTCTTTTACCGATTTCTAGCATTCAGTTAATTCATTCAACATTTTCATTAATTTACGTTTCCCTCTTATATATAATTGAAATGTCCACATTTCCAGTGAAGAATTTGTTACAGTAAATATAACTATAAAACTTCAGTTTTCTGTTTCTTGTTTCAAAAAAACAAAACAAAAACTTTAATGCATTGTGTATCTGCATCAAGCTAGCAGCCGAGATTAATCATCAAATCCCACCATCAAATCCCACCATCAAATCCCACCATCAAATCCCACCTAGGTGCCGACTGGAGAGGTTAGCTCTAGAAACAATCAAATGATGTTTAAAACAATCAAAGGTGCGACATGCTTATGGGTTCTATTCCCTCTCTACCTTCCGCTCTCCCCAAAAACGCAACATTGCAAACACATGCGGGAGTTTACAGTTGAAGTTAATGTTGGGCCAGAGATGATGTCGCTCGCTGAAATGTTGCCCTGGCGTCCTTCACGCTTGACTGAGCGATCACACGAATCTGTTGTGATACATAGCCGAGGCCAGATGCCCATGGGGCCCGGATAACGAGCTACTACCCGCCATAGGTAACCCTGTCTCACTTGTCACTTAGCTGGCAGCTCCTGCCACCACGTGACCAGTCAGCCTTTGACGTCTGCTGCCACACTGGTCTTAAAAAATACTAAGCCGGGCACAATTATGTATGGACTTTTGCCTGGTCTCAAAGGTTCATTGTCAAGTAGACGGACAATAAGTGTGGACAACATGAACAGACAATACGTGTGGCCAACATAAACGGATAACATAAACGGACAACGTGAGGGGGACAACACGAACGGAAAACATGAACGGACAACATAAACGGACAAGAACGGGCAACATGAACGGACAACATAAACGGACAAGAACGGACAACAAGAACGGACGACATGAACGGACAATAAGTGTGGCCACCATAAAAAGACAACATGAACGGACAACATGACCGGACAATAAGTGTGGACAACATAAATGGGCAATAAGTGTGGCCAAGATGAACTTACAACATGACCGGCCAATAAGTGTGGCCAACATGAAAAGACAACATGAACGGGCAACATGACGGGACAATAAGTTTGGCAAACATAAACGGGCAATAAGTGTGGCCAAGATGAACGGACAACATGACCGGACAATAAGTGTGGCTAACATGAAAGGACAACATGAACGGACAACATGACCGGACAATAAGTGTGACAAACTTGACCGGACAATAAGTGTGGCCAACATGAACGGACAACATGACCGGACGACATGAAAGGACAACATGACCAGGCAATAAGTGTGGCAAACATGACCGGAAAATAATTGTGGCCAACATGAACGGACAACATGAACGGACAACATGAACGGACAACATGAACGGACAACATAAACGGACGACAAGGACGGACAACATGAACGGACAACATAAACGGACGACAAGGACAGACAACATGAACAGACAACATGAACGGACAACATGAACGGACAAAAACATGAACGGACAACATGAACGGACGGACAACATGAATGTAGAACATGAACGGACAACATGAACATGAATGGACACTTGAACTGGTGTGGAAGTCAATTCTTTCAATAGTGCACAAAACCTCCTCTCTCCTCAAGCCAACAGATCACAAAACATCCAATCTCCCCAAGCGAACAGAGCACAGAACACCATCTCTCCCTAAGCCAACACTGCACAGAACACCATCTCTCATTAAGCCAAGAGTGAACAGAAAATCATTTCACAAAAGCCAACAGATCACAGAACATCATCTTTCTCCAAGCCAACAGTGCACAGAACACAATCTCTCCCCAAACCTAAACTGCATAGAACACCATCTCTCCATAAGCCGACAGATCACAGAATATCCTTTCTCTAAAGGCAACAGTGCTCAGAACACCATCTCTCCATAAGCCGACAGATCACAGAACATCCTCTCTCTAAAGGCAACAGTGCTCAGAACATCATCTCTTCCCAAGCCAACAGAGCACAAAACATCCTCTCTCACCAAGCCACCAGATCACAGAACATCATCTCTTCCCAATCCAACTCTGCTCAGAACATTTTCTCTCTCCAAGCCAACAGACCACAAAACATTCTATCTCTCTCTCTGCGCCAACAAAGCACAGAATACTCCCCGTCTCTCCAAGCCAACAGAGCACAGAACATTCTCTCTCTCCTAGCCAACAGAGCACAGAACATTCTCTCTCTCCTAGCCAACATGGCACAGAACATCATTTATACCTAAGCCAACGGTGCAAGGAACATCATCTCTCAATAAGCCAACGGTGCACAGAACATCATCTATCTCTAAGCCAACGGTGCACAGAACACCATCTCTCCCTAAGCCAATGGTGCACAGAACATCCTCTTTCAATAAGCCAACGGTGCAAAGAACATCATCTTTCAATAAGCCAACGGTGCAAAGAACATCATCTTTCAATAAGCCAACGGTGCAAAGAACACCATCTTTCAATAAGCCAACGGTGCAAAGAACACCATCTTTCGATAAGGCAACGGTGCAAAGAACACCATCTTTCAATAAGAAAAACTGTGCAAAGAACATCATCTCTCTCTAAGCTAATGGTACACAGAACATCATCTCTCCCTAAGTCAACGGTACACAGAACATCATCTCTCCCTAAGTCAACGGTACACAGAACATCATCTCTTTCTAAGTCAACGGTACACAGAACATCATCTCTCCCTAAGTCAACGGTACACAGAACAACATCTCTCCCTAAGTCAACGGTGCACAGAACATCATCTCTCTCTAAACCAACGGTGAACAAAACATCTTCTCTACCTAAGCCAACGGTGAGCAGAACATCATCTCTCCCTAAGCCAACAGTGTAAAGAACATCATCTCTCCCTTAGCCAACGGTGCACAGAACACCAATTCTCCCTTAGCCAACAGTGCACAGAACATCATCTCTCTCTAAGCCAGCGGTACAAAGAACATAATCTCCCCCTGATCCAACAGTGCACAGATCATCATCTTTCTCTAAGCCAGCGGTGCTCAGAAAATCATCTCTCCCTAAGCCAACGGTGTAAAGAACATATTCTCTCCCTAAGCCAAGGTTCTAGCAACAGATCAAATGTATGAAGTGGTTCTATCAACAGGGCACGTGTGTTCAATGGTGGTCTATAAGTTCTATCAACAGGACATGTGTGTTCAATGGTGGTCTATAGGTTCTATCAACAGGGCACGTGTGTTCAATGGTGGTCTATAGGTTCTATCAACAGGACACGTGTGCTCAATGGTGGTCTATAGGTTCTATCAACAGGGCATGTGTGTTCAATGATGGTCTATAGGGCCTATCAACAGGGCACGTGTGCTCAATGGTGGTCTATAGGTTCTATCAACAGGACACGTGTGTTCAATGGTGGTCTATAGGTTCTATCAACAGGACACGTGTGTTCAATGGTGGTCTATAGGTTCTATCAACAGGACACGTGTGTTCAATGGTGGTCTATAGGTTCTATCAACAGGACACGTGTGTTCAATGGTGGTCTATAGATTCTATCAACAGGACACGTGTGCTCAACGATGGTCTATAGGTTCTATCAACAGGGCACGTGTGTTCAATGGTGGTCTATAGGTTCTATCAACAGGGCACGTGTGTTCAATGGTGGTCTACAGGTTCTATCAACAAAGGGACATGAATTAAGTGGTGGTCTTGTATCTGGAAGGGACTTGTGATCACAGTTTTTACACGTGACCAACCTTCATGGAAAGGTTACATCAATTAGCCACCTGTCCACGACGCCAGGCAGCGAGATGACATTTTTGGGTGAACAAACACGACACAGGTTACTGAGGTCGTGACGCTGAACAACACACTTGCGTGCTCTGAAAGCAGCAGCCACACCGGCATCTCGGTGAAACTTCAGCATCAGAATGGAGGAATTTGGTGCCAGGATCAAGCAATAGAACGTGGAGCAGAAGCTGGGGAGAGACTGACAACAGCAATCTTGAGGTGGTACAGTAGACAGAGCCGGCGGCTCAACGTTAGTAACAACTGGAGAAGAAAATCCTGATGACGGCCATCTGTGCTGCAACCATACAGGGCTGTAGTTGTGAGTGGTGGGCTATTTCACAGTCACTACAGGAGATAAAGGAGTCACCGTGGCTGAGCGGCTAGACGCGCCGCGGATCGGAAGGTCGTGGGTTCGCTCCCTGGTGGAGACGGACTTTTCTTCAAAAATGACCTTGGCTCCCAGGTCGACCCAGCCTTGAGTGGGTACCGGGTGCAATCCCGGGAAGTAGAGGCGGCCGGCGTGATGCTGACCACATCACCCGTCTTGTGCCGTTGGTCTATAAAAATATAGGTCTAGCCCTATATGCCCTATACGCCTGAAGGCGTGGAAAGGGTCCTTTACTTTTTTACTTTTTTTACTTACAGGAGATAAATGTGTGACTGATTGCTGGAGTCTCACGGATCCAGGTGTGGACAATATCAGGAAGGGGCGACGGGTGGGTGCCTCGCAAACAGTAGAAAGAAAAGGCTTGCTACATGATAATGATTATGGTGGTGGTGGTGATAATGATGATGATAGTTATGATGATGGTGATGAAGATAGTGATGATGCCGAAGATGATGGTGATAGTGATGATGATGATGATGATAACGATGAACACATTGAAAGCTATACACGGATAGGGAGAATGATTTGAATCAATTGATGTTCCATTATTTAAACAAAAACATCGTTCAACCATTTACCGAGAGAAGTTCTATCGTCTGTCTTAGTTAGCTCAGCACATGTTCTCACTGGGGTTAGCTTCATGACTGTCTTAGTGGAAACCTTGGCACAGCACATGTTCTCACCAGTGTTAGCTTCATGACTGTCTTAGTGGACACCTTGGCACAGCACATGTTCTCACCAGTGTTAGCTTCATGACTGTCTTAGTGGACACCTTGGCACAGCACATGTTCTCACCAGTGTTAGCTTCATGACTGTCTTAGTGGACACCTTGGCACAGCACATGTTCTCACTGGTGTTAGCTTCATGACTGTCTTAGTGGACACCTTGGCACAGCACATGTTCTCACCAGTGTTAGCTTCATGACTGTCTTAGTGGACACCTTGGCACAGCACATGTTCTCACCAGTGTTAGCTTCATGACTGTCTTAGTGGAAACCTTGGCACAGCACATGTTCTCACCAGTGTTAGCTTCATGACTGTCTTAGTGGAAACCTTGGCACAGCACATGTTCTCACTGGGGTTAGCTTCATGACTGTCTTAGTGGAAACCTTGGCACAGCACATGTTCTCACCGGTGTTAGCTTCATGACTGTCTTAGAGGACACCTTGGCACAGCACATGTTCTCACCAGTGTTAGCTTCATGACTGTCTTAGTGGACACCTTGGCACAGCACATGTTCTCACTGGTGTTAGCTTCATGACTGTCTTAGAGGACACCTTGGCACAGCACATGTTCTCACCAGTGTTAGCTTCATGACTGTCTTAGAAGACACCTTGGCACAGCACATGTTCTCACCAGTGTTAGCTTCATGACTGTCTTAGTGGACACCTTGGCACAGCACATGTTCTCACCAGTGTTAGCTTCATGACTGTCTTAGTGGACACCTTGGCACAGCACATGTTCTCACCAGTGTTAGCTTCATGACTGTCTTAGTGGACACCTTGGCACAGCACATGTTCTCACCAGTGTTAGCTTCATGACTGTCTTAGAGGACACCTTGGCACAGCACATGTTCTCACCAGTGTTAGCTTCATGACTGTCTTAGTGGACACCTTGGCACAGCACATGTTCTCACTGGGGTTAGCTTCATGACTGTCTTAGTGGACACCTTGGCACAGCACATGTTCTCACCAGTGTTAGCTTCATGACTGTCTTAGTGGACACCTTGGCACAGCACATGTTCTCACTGGTGTTAGCTTCATGACTGTCTTAGTGGAACCCTTGGCACAGCACATGTTCTCACTGGTGTTAGCTTCATGACTGTCTTAGTGGACACCTTGGCACAGCACATGTTCTCACTGGTGTTAGCTTCATGACTGTCTTAGTGGAAACCTTGGCACAGCACATGTTCTCACTGGGGTTAGCTTCATGACTGTCTTAGAGGACACCTTGGCACAGCACATGTTCTCACCAGTGTTAGCTTCATGACTGTCTTAGTGGACACCTTGGCACAGCACATGTTCTCACTGGGGTTAGCTTCATGACTGTCTTAGTGGACACCTTGGCACAGCACATGTTCTCACCAGTGTTAGCTTCATGACTGTCTTAGTGGACACCTTGGCACAGCACATGTTCTCACCAGTGTTAGCTTCATGACTGTCTTAGTGGACACCTTGGCACAGCACATGTTCTCACCAGTGTTAGCTTCATGACTGTCTTAGAGGACACCTTGGCACAGCACATGTTCTCACTGGTGTTAGCTTCATGACTGTCTTAGTGGAAACCTTGGCACAGCACATGTTCTCACTGGTGTTAGCTTCATGACTGTCTTAGTGGACACCTTGGCACAGCACATGTTCTCACCAGTGTTAGCTTCATGACTGTCTTAGTGGACACCTTGGCACAGCACATGTTCTCACCAGTGTTAGCTTCATGACTGTCTTAGTGGAAACCTTGGCACAGCACATGTTCTCACTGGTGTTTGCTTCATGACTGTCTTAGTGGAAACCTTGGCACAGCACATGTTCTCACTGGTGTTAGCTTCATGACTGTCCTAGAGGACACCTTGGCACAGCACATGTTCTCACCGGTGTTAGCTTCATGACTGTCTTAGTGGACACCTTGGCACAGCACATGTTCTCACTGGTGTTAGCTTCATGACTGTCTTAGTGGACACCTTGGCACAGCACATGTTCTCACTGGTGTTAGCTTCATGACTGTCTTAGTGGAAACCTTGGCACAGCACATGTTCTCACCAGTGTTAGCTTCATGACTGTCTTAGTGGAAACCTTGGCACAGCACATGTTCTCACTGGTGTTAGCTTCATGACTGTCTTAGTGGAAACCTTGGCACAGCACATGTTCTCACTGGTGTTAGCTTCATGACTGTCCTAGAGGACACCTTGGCACAGCACATGTTCTCACCGGTGTTAGCTTCATGACTGTCTTAGTGGACACCTTGGCACAGCACATGTTCTCACTGGTGTTAGCTTCATGACTGTCTTAGTGGACACCTTGGCACAGCACATGTTCTGTGTTTATATCTGTATGTTTGTATGTGTGTGGAATGTGCCTGTCTGTGGGGATATGTAGCTTTGTATGTGGGTGAATGGGGTGTGTTTATGTGTGTGTGAAGGTATGTGGGTGTGTGAGTGTATGGGTGTGTGTGTGTGTGTGTGCGTGTGCATGCATTTTACCACCCATTCTTTTATTTGTTTTTTTTTCCTTCTCTTTTTTTGATATTCATAGTATGCATATTATCATATAAAAATTACATGCTTTTTGATAAAATACAGCTGCAGTGTGAAAGACAGGCGTTTAGAAGGGCCGAATGTAAGACGGGCCTACGTGCCCAATTTGCAACCCTTTAAAAATAAATTTAGTTCGTTCGTTCTTCTTCTTCTTTTTCTTCTTCTTCTTCTTCTTCTTCTTCTTCTTCTTCTTCTTCTTCTTCTTCTTCTTCTTCTTCTTCTTCTTCTTCTTCTTCTTCTTCTTCTTCTTCTTCTTCTTCTTCTTCTTCTTCTCTTCTTCTTCTTCTTCTTCTTCTTCTTCTTCTTCTTCTTCTTCTTCTTCTTCTTCTTCTTCTTCTTCTTCTTCTTCTTCTTCTTCTTCTTCTTCTTCTTCTTCTTCTTCTTCTTCTTCTTCTTCTTCTTCTTCTTCTTCTTCTTCTTCTTCTTCTTCTTTCTTCTTCTTCTTCTTCTTCTTCTTCTTCTTTCTTCTTCTTCTTTCTTCTTCTTCTTCTTCTTCTTCTTCTTCTTCTTCTTCTTCTTCTTCTTCTTCTTCTTCTTCTTCTTCTTCTTCTTCTTCTTCTCCTTTGTCTTTTTCACTGAAACATATAAGCACACATGAACACACAGAAACATACACATAAACGCACAGGAATATAAGAATACGAGTGTGCAAGAAAACGTACATATAAGCACATACAAATGAACACATAGACATGAACACATACACATAAACATATACGCATGAACAATATACACTAGGATACATAAATATGAACATAAATGCACGAACACAAACACAAGGACACAAACAGGTGAAGACAAAGACATGAACCCAAACATATGAACACATAGACATGAAGACATACACATGAACCCAAACATATGAACACATAGACATGAACCCAAACATATGAACACATAGACATGAACCCAAACATATGAACACATAGACATGAACCCAAACATATGAACACATAGACATGAACCCAAACATATGAACACATAGACATGAACCCAAACATATGAACACATAGACATGAACCCAAACATATGAACACATAGACATGAACCCAAACATATGAACACATAGACATGAAGACATACACAGGAACACATACACACGAGCACATGCATATGAACACGCAGAAATGCAAACACTTGAATACATGAACTTACAAATTAACCGAAAGGGTATAAAAATACGCTCGCGCGTGCGCGCGCGCACACACACACACACACACACACACACACAAACCCATACATATACATACATGAATAGTTAGACAAATACATATCTATGCATACAGGAAAACATGTGTACATATGCACACACACACAATTACATATTTACACACACAACTACATAGACAGACATACACCAAACACAGACAGACATACAGCCAACACAGACTGACATACACCCAACACAGACAGACATACACCCAACACAGACAGACATACACCCAACACAGACAGACATACACCCAACACAGACAGACATACACCCAACACAGACAGACATACACCCAACACAGACAGACATACACCCAACACAGACAGACATACACTCAACACAGACAGACATACACCCAACACAGACAGACATACACCCAACACAGACAGACATACACCCAACCAGATGTATACAAACCACTCAGCTTATTCGTGACCTTAAGATAAATGTTCTAGCAATGCTTGCAGATGCCCCCCCCCCTCTCCCCTCCCCCAACCCATCGCGGGTTGTTTGGCGGCGCTATGTGACTGTTGACTCATAGCATCATATACCAGGGTAACTTAATAAAGGGACTAGGGGCTGAGAGAATTAGTGTTGCCGTTTAGTCTTGACTCAGCTCTTCGTTGGTAGAAATACATTTCTCTTCACGGCCTGGAGGTAGGATGTTGTTGTCTCCTTCAGTTATCTGGACACAGTTATGTATCTGAACACAGTCTGTTTATCTAGACACAGTCCGTGTATCTGGACACAGTTTGTGTATCTGAATACAATCCGTGTCTCGGAATATAGTCCGTGTATCTGGAAACAGTCTGTGTAGCTAGACACAGTCCGTGTATCTGGACACAGTTCTTGTATCTGAACACAGTCCTTGTATCTGAACACAGTCCGTGTATATGGACACAGTCCTTGTATCTGAACACAGTCCGTGTAACTCAATATAGGCTGTGTATCTGGACACAGTTCGTGTAATTCAATATAGTCCGCATATCTGGACACAGTCCGTGTATCTGGACACAGTCCGTGTATCTGGACACAGTCCGCATATCTGGACACAGTCTGTGTATCTGGACACAGTTCGTGTAATTCAATATAGTCCGTGTATCTGGGCAAACAAACGTATACAGACTTACACATAGACGTGTATAGACTAAAACATAGATGTGTAAAGATTAAAACATAGACGTGTATAGACTGAAATATAGATGTGTAAAGATTAAAACATAGGCGTGTATAGACTGAAACATAGATGTGTAAAGATTAAAACATAGACGTGTAAAGACTGAAATATAGATATGTATATTTAACATAAAGACGTGTATAGACTGACATATAGATGTGTATTGACTGACATAAAGACGTGTATAGACTGAAAGATGTGTATAGACTGGCACATAGATATGTATAGACTGACACATAGAAGTGTATAAACTGACATAAAGACGTGTATAGACTGACAGATGTGTATAGACTGACACATAGAAGTGTATAGACTGACACATAGACGTGTATAGACTGACACATAGATATGTATAGACTGGCACCTAGATATGTATAGACTGACACATAGATGTGTATAGACTGGCACATAGACTTGTATAGACTGACACATAGATATGTATAAACATACACATAGATGTGTATAGACTGGCACATAGACTTGTATAGACTGACACATAGATGTGTATAGACTGACACATAGAGTTGTATAGACTGACACATAGATGTGTATAGACTGACACATAGATTTGTATAGACTGACACATAGATGTGTATAGACTGACACATAGATGTGTATAGACTGACACATAGATGTGTATAGACTGGCACATAGACTTGTATAGACTGACACATAGATATGTATAGACATACACATAGATGTGTATAGACTGGCACATAGACTTGTATAGACATACACATAGATGTGTATAGACTGGCACATAGACTTGTATAGACTGATACATAGATGTGTATAGACTGACACATAGATTTGTATAGACTGACACGTAGATGTGTATAGACCGACACATAGATTTGTATAGACTGACACATAGATATGTATAGACTGACACATAGACGTGTATAGACTGCCACATAGATGTGTATAGACTGACACATAGATATGTATAGACTGACACATATACATGTATAGACTGGCACATAGATATGTATAGACTGGCTCATAGATATGTATAGACTGACACATAGATATGTATAGACTGACACATAGATGTGTATAGACTGACACATAGATATGAATAGACTGACACCTAGATGTGTATAGACTGACACATAGATATGTATAGACTGACACATAGATATGTATAGACTGACACATAGACTTGTATAGACTGACAGTAGATGCGTATAGATTGACACTTAGGTGTGTATCGAGTGACACATACACGTGTATAGATTGGCACATAAACGTGTTTAGACTGACACATAGACGTGTAAAGATTATCTTATAGACGTGTATAGATTGACACATAGACGTGTAAAGATTATCTTATAGACGTGTATAGACTGACACATAGAAGTGTAAAGATTACCTTATAGACGTGTATAGACTGACACATAGAAGTGTAAAGATTACCTTATAGACGTGTATAGACTGACACATAGACGTGTAAAGATTACCTTATAAACGTGTATAGATTGTACCTGTTTACTTGTATTTATGTATATCTGTGTGTATGTATGTATGTATGTATGTATGTATGTATGTATGTATGTATGTATGTATGTATGTATGTATGTATGTATGTATGTATGTATGTATGTATGTATGTATGTATGTATGTATGTATGTATGTATGTATGTATGTATGTATGTATGTATGTATGTATGTATGTATGTATGTATGTATGTATGTATGTATGTATGTATGTATGTATGTATGTATGTATGTATGTATGAATGTTTGTATGTACGTACGTATGTATGTATGTTGCCTGTTTCGCTTACCACATCAGGTGTATGCATGTGCCTGCAATGACAAAAGTAGCAGGCGTATTGATTAATGGGAGATAACCATGGCAACCAGGACAACAATCTCATCATCGGATATAACCAATCACCTGACCGGAGTGCAAGCAACAAACTGTTAACTGTAGCGTTGTTGGTGACAACTTGACTGAAGTGTTGTTGGTGACATGGTGACTGTAGTGTTGTTGGTCACATGGTGACTGTAGTGTTCTTGGTGACATAGTGACTGTAGTGTTGTTGGTGACATGTTAACTGTAGTGTTGTTGGTGACATGGTGACTGTAGTGTTGTTGGTGACATGTTAACTGTAGTGTTATTGGTGACATGGTGACTGTAGTGTTGTTGGTGACAGGTTAACTGTAGTGTTGTTGGTGACATGTTAACTGTAGTGTTGTTGGTGACAGGTTAACTGTAGTGTTGTTGGTGACAGGTTAACTGTAGTGTTGTTGGTGACATGTTAACTGTAGTGTTGTTGGTGACAGGATAACTGTAGTGTTGTTGGTGACATGGTGACTGTAGTGTTGTTGGTGACAGGTTAACTGTAGTGTAACTGACATGTAAACTGTTAGTGTTGTTGGTGACATGTTAACTGTAGTGTTGTTGGTGACATGGTAACTGTAGTGTTGTTGGTGACATGTTAACTGTAGTGTTGTTGGTGACATGATAACTGTAGTGTTGTTGGTGACATGATAACTGTAGTGTTGTTGGTGTGACTGTAGTGTTGTGGTGACAACTGTAGTGTTGTTGGTTGGTAACTGTAGTTGTTGTTGGTGAACTGTAACTGTAGTGTTGTTGGTGACAGGTTAACTGTAGTGTTGTTGGTGACATGTTAACTGTAGTGTTGTTGGTGACAGGTTAACTGTAGTGTTGTTGGTGACAGGTTAACTGTAGTGTTGTTGGTGACATGTTAACTGTAGTGTTGTTGGTGACATGGTAACTGTAGTGTTGTTGGTGACATGTTAACTGTAGTGTTGTTGGTGACATGGTGACTGTAGTGTTGTTGGTGACAGGTTAACTGTAGTGTTGTTGGTGACAGGATAACTGTAGTGTTGTTGGTGACATGGTTAACTGTAGTGTTGTTGGTGACAGGATAACTGTAGTGTTGTTGGTGACATGGTGACTGTAGTGTTGTTGGTGACATGGTGACTGTAGTGTTGTTGGTGACATGTTAACTGTAGTGTTGTTGGTGACATGGTGACTGTAGTGTTGTTGGTGACAGGTTAACTGTAGTGTTGTTGGTGACATGTTAACTGTAGTGTTGTTGGTGACAGGTTAACTGTAGTGTTGTTGGTGACAGGTTAACTGTAGTGTTGTTGGTGACAGGTTAACTGTTGTGTTGTTGGTGACATGTTAACTGTAGTGTTGTTGGTGACAGGATAACTATAGTGTTGTTGGTGACATGGTGACTGTAGTGTTGTTGGTGACATGGTGACTGTAGTGTTGTTGGTGACATTTTAACTGTAGTGTTGTTAGTGACATAGTGACTGTAGTGTTGTTTGTGACAGGTTAACTGTAGTATTGTTGGTGACAGGTTAACTGTAGTGTTGTTGGTGACATGTTAACTGTAGTGTTGTTGGTGTAGTGTTGTTGGTGACATGATAACTGTAGTGTTGTTGGTGACATGGTGACTGTAGTGTTGTTGGTGACATGTTAACTGTAGTGTTGTTGGTGACATGGTGACTGTAGTGTTGTTGGTGACATGGTAACTGTAGTGTTGTTGGTGACATGGTGACTGTAGTGTTGTTGGTGACATGTTAACTATACTGTTGTTTGTGACATGGTGACTAGTGTTGTTGGTGACATGTGACTGTAGTGTGTTGGTGACATGGTGACTGTAGTGTTGTTGGTGACATGGTGACTGTAGTGTTGTTGGTGACATGGTGACTGTAGTGTTGTTGGTGACATGGTGACTGTAGTGTTGTTGGTGACATGGTGACTGTAGTGTTGTTGGTGACATGGTGACTGTAGTGTTGTTGGTGACATGGTGACTGTAGTGTTGTTGGTGACAGGTTAACTGTAGTGTTGTTGGTGACAGGTTAACTGTAGTGTTGTTGGTGACATGGTTAACTGTAGTGTTGTTGGTGACATGGTGACTGTAGTGTTGTTGGTGACATGGTGACTGTAGTGTTGTTGGTGACATGGTGACTGTAGTGTTGTTGGTGACATGGTGACTGTAGTGTTGTTGGTGACAGGTTAACTGTAGTGTTGTTGTGACATGACTGTAGTGTTTAACTGTAGTGTTGTTGGTGACATGGTAACTGTAGTGTTGTTGGTTGGTGACAGGTGTAGGTGGTGACTGTAGTGTTGTTGGTGACATGTTAACTGTAGTGTTGTTGGTGACATGGTGACTGTAGTGTTGTTGGTGACATGGTAACTGTAGTGTTGTTGGTGACATGGTAACTGTAGTGTTGTTGGTGACATGGTGACTGTAGTGTTGTTGGTGACATGGTGACTGTAGTGTTGTTGGTGACATGGTGACTGTAACTGTGTTGTTGGTGTAGGGTGGTGACAGTGTTGGGTGACTGTACTGTAGTGTTGTTGGTGACATGATAACTGTAGTGTTGTTGGTGACATGGTGACTGTAGTGTTGTTGGTGACATGGTGACTGTAGTGTTGTTGGTGACATGGTGACTGTAGTGTTGTTGGTGACATGGTGACTGTACTGTGTTGTTGTGTGACATGGTGTGACTGTAGTGTTGTTGGTGACATGGTGACTGTAGTGTTGTTGGTGACATGGTGACTGTAGTGTTGTTGGTGACAGGTTAACTGTAGTGTTGTTGGTGACAGGTTAACTGTAGTGTTGTTGGTGGTTAACTGGTAGTGTGTTGTTGGTGACATGGTAACTGTAGTGTTGTTGGTGACATGGTGACTGTAGTGTTGTTGGTGACATGGTGACTGTAGTGTTGTTTGTTGGTTGACTGTAGTGTTGTTGGTGACATGGTGACTGTAGTGTTGTTGGTGACTGTAGTGTTGTTGGTGACATGGTAACTGTAGTGTTGTTGGTGACATGGTGACTGTAGTGTTGTTGGTGACATGGTGACTGTAGTGTTGTTGGTGACATGGTGACTGTAGTGTTGTTGGTGACATGGTGACTGTAGTGTTGTTGGTGACATGGTGACTGTAGTGTTGTTGGTGACATGGTGACTGTAGTGTTGTTGGTGACATGGTGACTGTAGTGTTGTTGGTGACATGGTGACTGTAGTGTTGTTGGTGACATGGTGACTGTAGTGTTGTTGGTGACATGGTTAACTGTAGTGTTGTTGGTGACATGGTGACTGTAGTGTTGTTGGTGACATGTTAACTGTAGTGTTGTTGGTGACATGTTAACTGTAGTGTTGTTGGTGACATGGTTAACTGTAGTGTTGTTGGTGACATGGTGACTGTAGTGTTGTTGGTGACATGTTAACTGTAGTGTTGTTGTTGGTGACTGTAGTGTTGGGTGACATGGTAACTGTAGTGTTGTTGGTGACTGTAGTGTTTGTTGGTGACATATTAACTGTAGTGTTGTTGGTGACAGGTTAACTGTAGTGTTGGTGTTGGTGACATGACATGGTGACTGTAGTGTTGTTGGTTGGTGACTGTATTGGTGACTGTAGTGTAGTGTTGTTTGGTGACTGTAGTGTTGTTGGTGACAGGTTAACTGTAGTGTTGTTGGTGACAGGTTAACTGTAGTGTGTGAACTGGTACTGTTGTTGTTGGTGACATGGTTAACTGTAGTGTTGTTGGTGACATGGTGACTGTAGTGTTGTTTGGTGACACTGTAGTGGTGGTGACTGTACTGTAGTGTTGTTGTTGGTGACATTTTAACTGTAGTGTTGTTGGTGACATGGTAACTGTAGTGTTGTTGGTGACATGTTAACTGTAGTGTTGTTGGTGACAGGTTAACTGTAGTGTTGTTGGTGACATGGTGACTGTAGTGTTGTTGGTGACAGGTTAACTGTGTGTGTTGTTGGTGACATGGTAACTGTAGTGTTGTTGGTGACATGGTTAACTGTAGTGTTGTTGGTGTGACTGTATGTTGTTGGACTGTGACTGTAGTGTTGTTGGTGACATGGTAACTGTAGTGTTGTTGGTGACATGGTGACTGTAGTGTTGTTGGTGGTGACTTTAGTGTTGTTGGTGACAGGATAACTGTAGTGTTGTTGGTGACATGGTAACTGTAGTGTTGTTGGTGACATGGTGACTGTAGTGTTGTTGGTGACATGGTGACTGTAGTGTTGTTGGTGACATGTGACTGTAGTGTTGTTGGTAGTGTGGACTGTTGTTGGTGACAGGTTAACTGTAGTGTTGTTGGTGACATGACTGTAACTGTAGTGTTGTTGGTGTTGTTGGTGACATGGTGACTGTAGTGTTGTTGGTGACATGTGACTGTAGTGTGTTGGTGACATGGTGACTGTAGTGTTGTTAGTGACATGGTGACTGTAGTAGTGTTGTTGGTGACTGTAGTGGTGACTGTAACTGTAGTGTTGTTGGTGACATGACTGTAACTGTTGTGTGTTGTTGGTGACATGTTAACATGGTGTAGTGTTGTTGGTGACAGGATAACTATAGTGTTGTTGGTGACATGGTGACTGTAGTGTTGTTGGTGACATGGTGACTGTAGTGTTGTTGGTGACATGGTGACTGTAGTGTTGTTTGTGACATTTGAACTGTAGTGTTGTTGGTGACATGGTGACTGTAGTGTTGTTGGTGACATGTTGACTGTAGTGTTGTTGTGACATTGTGACTGTAGTGTTGGTGTACTGTGTTGTTGGTGACAGGATGACTGTAGTGTTGTTGTGACATGGACATGGTGAACTGTAGTGTTGTTGGTGACAGGTAACTGTAGTGTTGTTGGTGACATGGTAACTGTAGTGTTGTTGGTGACATGGTGACTGTAGTGTTGTTGGTGACATGGTGACTGTAGTGTTGTTGGTGACTGTAGTGTTGTTGTGACTGTAGTGTTGTTGGTGACATGGTGACTGTAGTGTTGTTGTTAACTGTAGTGTTGTTGGTGACAGGTTAACTGTAGTGTTGTTGGTGACATGTTAACTGTAGTGTTGTTGGTGACAGGATAACTGTAGTGTTGTTGGTGACATGTTAACTGTAGTGTTGTTGGTGACAGGATAACTGTAGTGTTGTTGTTGGTGACAGTGTTGTTGGTGACTGTAGTAGTGTGTGTTGGTGACATGGTGACTGTAGTGTTGTTGTTGGTGACATGGTGACTGTAGTGTTGTTGGTGACATGTTAACTGTAGTGTTGTTGGTTAACTGTGTTGTTGTGACACTGTAGTGTGTGGTGACTGTAGTGTTGTTGGTGACATGGTGACTGTAGTGTTGTTGGTGACTGTAGTGTTGTTTGGTGACATGGTGACTGTAGTGTTGTTGGTGACATGGTGACTGTAGTGTGTTGTTGGTGACAGTGTTGTTGGTGACTGTTAAGTGTTGTTGGTGACATGGTGACTGTAGTGTTGTTGGTGACAGGTGACTGTTAGTGTTGTTGGTGACTGTAACTGTAGTGTTGTTGGTGACATGTTAACTGTAGTGTTGTTGGTGACATGGTAACTGTAGTGTTGTTGGTGACAGGTAACTGTAGTGTTGTTGGTGACATGTTAACTGTAGTGTTGTTGGTTGTGACTGTAGTGTTGTTGGTGACAGGTGACTGTAGTGTTGTTGGTGACATGTTAACTGTAGTGTTGTGTTGGTGACAGGATAACTGTAGTGTTGTTGGGTGACATGGTGACTGTAGTGTTGTTGTGACATGGTGACTGTAGTGTTAACTGTAGTGTTGTTGGTGACATGTGGTAGTGTTGTTGGTAACTGTAGTGTTGTTGGTGACATGGGTGACTGTAGTGTTGTTGGTGACAGTAGTGTTTAACTGTAGTGTTGTTGGTGACAGGTTAACTGTAGTGTGACTGTTGTTGGTGACATGGTGACTGTAGTGTTGTTGGTGATATGGTGACTGTAGTGTTGTTGGTGATAACTGTAACTGTAGTGTTGTTGGTGACATGGTGACTGTAGTGTTGTTGGTGACATGTTGACTGTAGTGTTGTTGGTGACATGGTGACTGTAGTGTTGTTGGTGACATGTTAACTGTAGTGTTGTTGGTGACAGGATAACTGTAGTGTTGTTGGTGACATGTTAACTGTAGTGTTGTTAGTGACATTGTGACTGTAGTGTTGTTGGTGACATGGTGACTGTAGTGTTGTTGGTGACATGGTGACTGTAGTGTTGTTGGTGACATGGTAACTGTAGTGTTGTTGGTGACATGGTGACTGTAGTGTTGTTGGTGACATGGTGACTGTAGTGTTGTTGGTGACATGGTGACTGTAGTGTTGTTGGTGACATTTTAACTGTAGTGACATGGAAACTGAGTGTTGTTGGTGACTGTTAGTGACTGTAGTGTTGTTGGTGACATGGTGTAGTGTGTTGGGACTGTAGTGTTGTTGGTAGTGTTGTTGGTGACAGGATAACTGTAGTGTTGTTGGTGACAGGTTAACTGTAGTGTTGTTGGTGACATGGTGACTGTAGTGTTGTTGGTGACATGATAACTGTAGTGTTGTTGGTGACATGGTGACTGTAGTGTTGTTGGTGACATGGTAACTGTAGTGTTGTTGGTGACAGTATAACTATAGTGTTGTTGGTGACATGTTAACTGTAGTGTTGTTGGTGACAGTGACATGTTTAACTGTAGTGTTGTTGTGTGTTAATGTAGTGTTGTAGTGACATGAGTAACTGTGGTGGTGACATGTTAACTGTAGTGTTTGTTGTTGTGACATGGTAACTGTAGTGTTGTTACTGTAGTGTTGTTGGTGACAGGACTGTAGTGTTGTTGGTGACATGTAAACTGAGTGTGTTGGTGACTGTAGTGTTGGACATGGTGAGTGTTGTTGGTGTTAACTGTAGTGTTGTTGGTGACATGTTAACTGTAGTGTTGTTGGTGACATGTTAACTGTAGTGTTGTTGGTGACATGTTAACTGTAGTGTTGTTGGTGACATGTTAACTGTAGTGTTGTTGGTGACATGTTAACTGTAGTGTTGTTGGTGACATAGTGACTGTAGTGTTGTTGTAGTGTTGTTGGTGACATGGTGACTGTAGTGTTGTTGGTGACATGTTAACTGTGTACATGGTGTGTGTTGGTGACATGGTAACTGTAGTGTTGTTGGTGACATGTGACTTAACTGGTAGTGACTGTTGTTGGTGACATGGTGACTGTAGTGTTGTTGGTGACATGTTAACTGTAGTGTTGTTGGTGACATGTTAACTGTAGTGTTGTTGGTGACATGACAGCTGTAGTATTGTTGGTGACATGACAGCTGTAGTGTTGCTGGTGACAAGGTGAGTGTAGTGTTGTTGGTGACATAGTGTCTGTAGTGTTGTTGGTGACATGACAACTGTAGTGTTGTTGGTGACATGGTGACTGTAGTGTTGTTGGTGACATATTTACTATTTTGTTGTTCGTGGCATATTTACTGTTTTGTTGTTGGTTACATAGTGACTGTAGTGTTGTTGCTGACATATTTACTGTTTTATTGGTGGTGACATATTTGCTTATGTTTTATTGGTCACTTGTTTAACGTAGTCTTGTTAAACCTGCTAAAAATTTATTATCAGAGGTAGAGAAGAGACACTGAAAGAGATGATATGATGAAAATCTGCTCATTTGACTTATCTCTACTCCAAACCTACAAGAGCTTTAACAAACATTTTGTCGTGGTGAGTGGGAGCCAATCAACACTCAAGCTGTGTCAGCAACAAACAACAACAGCAACACACACACAAACACACTCACACACACACACACATACACACACACATACACACACACATACACACATACACACACATACACACATACACACACACATGCAAACACACACACACACACACAAAAGCAAAAAGTCCCAATCCTAATCAAAACAACCGGTGCTACAATTATCACATTACACATTTGGTTATTTCACTGAACACAGAAAACTAACGTTGTTTCACAAATAGCAATATACTACCAGCCATCCACGTGCCCGGCCGGACCATAAGCTGCTCACTCACTAACAAGGAAATACGGTAATGTACGCATACGTCAGAAAAATCACATCATTGATGGCAAAAATCTAAAAATATTAACATGTACTTTAAGCTTCAACAAACCACCAGATCAGTGAATTGCCCACAGCAACCGGCATTCAAACTATCTGCGAGCGAGGATACACACTGATATCTAGGTCTGACTCACACAGTTAAATTACTGATGGAAATTTTAGTCTAGCACCCAAACTAATCGAAACCGTGAAGTATCCAGCCCATTCCTTGACTTAGTCCCCTCTCCTCTGGGGCCACCGGTCGGTCCAGCGGACGGAAAGCTAAGAAGGCCACATTTTCGGCCGCGTCCTTTTTTATGAACTCGACTTGCCAAATTGTTGACCCTTTTTTTTACCCTAAAGACAGTTCTTCAACAGATATTTTTGCGACCTGTCACAGAGACATGTTGACTGTTGAGGTGGTAATGACATGTTGACTGTTGAGTTGGTAATGACATGTTGACTGTTGAGTTGGTAATGACATGTCGACTGTTAAGTTGGTGATGACCTGTTGACTGTTGAGTTGGTAATGACATGTTGACTGTTGAGTTGGTGTGGCGGGTAACTTCGCTTTACACTAGCGAATGCACTATGTGCACTTCACAGAGGGAATTACAAACAGTGAAACATCATAAGGTATTATAGTAACCCCAGCCTTGATGGTTAAATGAGAGGATTCGGGGTTTGCCCACATCTTATTCCCTGCTGTAATTAAGATTGTATATTTAAATGTTCTTAAGTTCACTGACAATGTTTACAGTTAAAATGAAACTTCATAAAACTGTAGGAACGTTAAAACTAACATTTATTCAGAATTGGATATCAAAATAATAAACAAAATGGCTGTGGATATAAAATCCTGTTATACAAGGTTAGTGAACACTGTCCACTTAGCTGTGGCTTAGGTTTCTGTTGTCAGGCAGGCCGAATCTTCCAGTCCAGTCCGGACAATCGGGCATCTGCAGCTACTTATGGATCTCCCACCTGGACTACAATCTGGAACTAGAACAATAGAACAGTCCTTATACAAACAGTCAGGAACGTTCTAACTGGAGACAACAATACCTCCAGTCTTTAAACTGTTACACTACACACATATATATGGAGTAGGATAGTAACAGGTGTTCACATTCTACTGGTATAGAATGGGAATGTTTACAGAACATGGTCCATAATCCTGATGGGGAAATATTTAGGAAACCAGTTTCATGAATACTCTCAAGAACAAGAGTTTACAGCACACAAAAAGAAAGGACATTCCTCAGTGTAAATTGTTCTGATTTCTGCACACTAGTACTCCTTTGAAGGGTTAACATGCTTACACACACAGACATACACAGTCATATTTCACAATATTCTCATTTTAACCACATGGGTTCACATCACAATGAATGAGAAACAGGGAGTGAGTTTACCAAGACCAGGAACTCATAACAGTTGCTTTGCACTGTTAGAAAATAAATGGGATTGACATATCTCCATCAATATACTGGGTGATGGGATAGATGTCAAAATACAATCATAGATGACAATGGGCTTTCCATCTGTCACAGTATTAACATAAAATATACAACACTCACTCCAGTTTAAATCTAAATCCACACATGTGCTAATCTTATTCAGCAGAGTTTAGAAGTGGTGAGGGGTGAAATATAATTATTACATTTGTAAGGCCACCTGCTGTAGAACTGAAATGTATTCCTAGTAATAGGGAAATATATCTACAACAATAATAATTACAAGCATGGGCCATACATCTCTTTTCTGCTTCTTCTTCTCTGACAGTGTGAATATTAAATTCAGCCTCACTGTGTTATTCACTTTCCAAGCTCTTAAACTAGTCTCAGAATTATCTGGACTAAATCTAAATTAAAGCAAGACAGTGATTTATTAAGCTAATATCACCATGAGGTAAAATCAACTTAGAAGGGATTAGGTATAATGAATATACACTTCATTCCTATTTTTAATTGTCTAAGCTGGAAACAGGAACTGGCTGAGATTTCACATGAGGACATAATTATCACTTAATTAATATAAGTATAATTATTAAAAATACCAATGCACGTTTCTAGTAGCAAATAAATATTAATTCAATCATCAAATAGATAATATGTTTGCATATATGTACATACTAGATCATAAACGTGGTTAGTAAGGATAAAGAAATTTATCATGGTTTTTAAGCCATGTGGGGCATCAAATTTCAGAATTTAACCTGTGAAATTAATTCAGAGGAATAAGCAGCAAAACATCAAATTAAACTTATTCTTTTAACTCACCCCTGGCAGGGAATTCAAACTCAGGCAACAAGACAACAGAACTAACTGAACTGTGTCAATTGGGGAGAACAAAATCTTGAC
The DNA here is from genome assembly GCA_905116865.2 of Candidula unifasciata. Taxonomy (NCBI): domain Eukaryota; kingdom Metazoa; phylum Mollusca; class Gastropoda; order Stylommatophora; family Geomitridae; genus Candidula; species Candidula unifasciata. The sequence continues at coordinate 79,479 of CAJHNH020002554.1, forward strand.
TCCCCCAATCGAGCCTGGAATAAAAAAATGGAAGATGGGAAGTCCTACCAAGGGGGAAGTTACTCTTTGTTACCCCTTGCACTACTCTTCGCCTTTATTACCTTTCAACTCTTTAATTATAATTTTGCTACAATGAAGCATTAGGAAAGGGGTAAGAAATTTCTTAATTAGTCCAGTGTTATTATGCTAATTAAAAGCAATAGGAAAATGTTTAGAACTTTGGTAATAATATTATCTAAACAAAGCACTTTTTAAGAGGACAGAAACAGCTGTCCAGACCAGCTCGTCACAGTTGGTAATGACATGTTGACTGTTGAGTTGGTAATGACATGTCGACTGTTGAGTTGGTGATTACATGTTAACTGTTAAGTTGGTAATGACATGTTGACTGTTGAGTTGGTAAGGACATATTGACTGTTGAGTTGGTAATGACATGTTGACTGTTGAGGTGGTAATGACATGTCGACTGTTGAGTTGGTGATGACCTGTTGACTGTTGAGTTGGTAATGACATGTTGACTGTTGAGTTGGTAATGACATGTTGACTGTTGAGTTGGTAATGACATGTCGACTGTTGAGTTGGTGATTACATGTTAACTGTTAAGTTGGTAATGACATGTTGACTGTTGAGTTGGTAATGACATATTGACTGTTGAGTTGATAATGACATGTTGACTGTTGAGTTGATAATGACATGTTGACTGTTGAGTTGGTAATGACATGTTGACTGTTGAGTTGGTGATGACATGTTAACTGTTAAGTTGGTAATGACATGTTGACTGTTGAGTTGGTAATGACATGTTGACTGTTGAGTTGGTAATAACATGTCGACTGTTGAGTTGGTAATGACATGTTGACTGTTGAGTTGGTAATGACATGTTGACTGTTGAGTTGGTAATGACATGTTGACTGTTGAGTTGGTGATGACATGTTAACTGTCAAGTTGGTAATGACATGTTGACTGTTGAGTTGGTAATGACATGTTGACTGTTGAGTTGGTAATGACATGTTGACTGTTGAGTTGGTGATGACATGTTGACTGTTGCTATAACAACAGATCTACAGAGGTCGTTCCAGTGTTTGTTAGATCGTGCCACTTGCTGTATTAATACACAACGGGCTTGCTTTGAATAAAATACAGGTTATATCTTCAACTGTTGACTATTTTAATTTTTATGGAATTAGTCTCATTACTTAATTTTTGGTCCTTGTAGTCATAATAGCAAATTAACATGTTATGAGTTGGATTATCTTCACGGAACTCTGGAAACATCCATAGGCGGTCTTAATTCTTACCTGATTTCCACTTCGGAATTTTTTATTTAAAGCCCCACCCTGGCATTTTGCCAGGGGCCGCAATATAGGCAGGCCATAAATACGGCCAATTGTCTGAACGTCTGATCTTCATCCACATGGTGGCACTTTGTGTCATCGGGTGTTTATCGCTTGTGTTATGTCCTGGTGGTTTAGAAAGTCAGTCAGTCAGTTAGGCGCTCAGATTCCCCTTTTAGCATATTCATCAGCGTCGCGTGTTTAATAGTGTCAGTCTTATGCTAGTTGACAAGACTTCGTGTGCGTCCGGTGTGAGTCTCATGCTTGGCTGTGTCAATCTTTACTCCCGATTCTCGTATTGTTAGCATTTATATATACACGTTGCTTCTAAAATCCTCGAAGCGTCCTATCTCTCTGAGGACAATGACGATGTCTGCGTGATCCATAGGTCGGCTATCTTCAACTAACGCGGCAATTGCAGTCTATCAGCTCTCTCATTACCAACAACACCTGCATGCCCTAGGGCTAATATGACGGTAACTGGACACACAGGAGAGTTTTGCAATGACTGAATCCACTGTCTGCGTAACCAGCCTGCCTTGATCCGCCGGATCATGCTCAAAGAACTACTCAGTACACACATGCGTTTATATTCCTGTGATTTTAGCCACATGAAAGCCTGTGTCCCTGCCAAAACCATGTTGCAGGTAGTCATGGAAAAGGCACCTCTGGCTTCTTGAACTCTTCTGTCTGAAGAGCGAGCTGTAAATAAATGCCCATGCACTCTTTTGTCCTCGTCTGTCGCATCTGACTTGTCACTGATGAGCGCGCATACCTCGGCGTTGACAGCAGTAGGATTCTGCTCCTGACAACTCCTTTCGAGCGTCACGACACAGGAGAATGTGAGATTAGGCGCCGTAGACTTTGTTGTTTTTCCAATACTGACACCTCATCTATTTCTACAGAAGCCATGAGAATACTGGCGCAGAACAATCTGGCTTGCGGGCAGACGTCAGGGGCGTATGTGCTGTCCTCGCTGACACTGGTGCTGGGCTACTGTCTGTTCCTGTGTGGCGTTGTCTCCCCTGCCTGGAGGCACGAATTAGGATACTCCTATGGACTGTGGGTTCGCTGTGACGGCCATGTTTGCAGATACGTCTTTGTCGGGTTTACAAGTGGGTATCATTACACTTTGTTGGGTTCACAAATGGGTATCACTAACCTGTGTTGTGTTTACAAATGGGTGGCATTACCTGTGTCGGGTTAACATGTGAGTCTAATTAACACGTGTCGAGTTACCATGTGGGTCTAATTAACATTTGTCGGGTTAACAAGGGGGTATAATTAACCTGTGTTGGGTTAACAAGTGGGTATAATTAACCTGTGTCGGGTTAAAAAGTGGGTATAATTAACCTGTGTCGGGTTAACAAGTGGGTATAATTAACCTGTGTCGAGTTAACAAGGGGGTATAATTAACCTATACTGTGTTCACAAGTGGGTTTAATTAACATGTGTCGGGTTAACAAGGGGGTATAATTAACCTATACTGTGTTCACTAGTGGGTATAATTAACATGTATCGGGTTAACAAGGGGTTAAAATTAACCTATACTGTGTTCACTAGCAGGTATCATTTACCTATGTCGGTTTCAACCAGTGGTGTCATTAACTTGCGCCGATTTCACAAGTGGGTGTAATTAAATTGTGCCAGGTTCACAAGTGGGTGTCATTAAGTTGTGCCAGGTTCACAAGTGGATGTTATTAACTTGTATCGGGTTCACATGTAGGGTTTATGAGCATGTATCATGTACTGATCGACTGGATACACACAGTATGATACGTCCTCATGTCGGGCGCAATTTTGTTGTTGTTGTTTTACAGCCTGATCCAGGCTGTTGCCGGGAGCCCTAATATAACCCACACTGTGCGTTTCTAGGACCTGTCGCCGTGTCATCGGGTGTTTGTCGCTCGGTGTGATGTCCTGGTAGGTTGAACATCAGCCAGTCAGATCGACTGGATTGTAACACCATGGACTAGAGATATATGGCCCAATCTGTACAGGCGAGGACAGAATTGCGTGTATTTGTTGTAACTACCTCTCTCCCCTTCCTTTCCGCAGACGCATACACAATATTTGATGCTGGATTGTCCCAGAAAAAGATGCTTGTAACTGCCCCACACTCTCCTTTCCGCAGACTCCTACACACTATCTGATACAGTAATGTCCCAGAGAAGGTCGATGTCATGTATCCAGCAAAACACGCCTATGCTAGTTGTTCAGTCGATACTCTGTAACCTGCTATGCTAATTATATACATTTTTGGACTATTCCGACACAGATGTTTTTTTTTAAATCCAGAAACTATGAGTTGTTAACCATTCGGTTCGGTACTAGGTATCGCAGCCCTTCGGCCTTGATTCCATGATAGATACCGTACATCTGGGAGGAATGTGGCTTTTCTGCCTACCCCCGGGCGTGAAACCGGACCACAAGGAGCTCGTCACTCTTGATGAACTCAGTTCTCATTTTTCTAGGAATAGGAGGAATAAGAACTAAGTTTTTCCAAGCACTCTCTTTCGCTCACATGAAACTCTCTCTCTCTCTCTCTCTCTCTCTCTCTCTCTCTCTCTCTCTCTCTCTCTCTCTCTCTCTCTCTCTAATTGACTGCTGTCTTTTTACAATACATTGCAAGCTATATTGATGCAATTCTATTTCGTGATCTTACTGTTACATATATCTACAACATTATTACAGTACCGAAAATGAATTAGCTACTGGATCTGACAGTACTGCAAAATGTTGTCCTTCCTATAGCGTTCCTATTTGAGATCGACCCATGCCAGCTCGTACATTTTCTTCCTTTCAGAGAAGGTACGACAGGTATGTTTACCTGTATAATCACAGTCTTTAAGTAAACATTTTCTGAGAGCCAACACTCTTACATCTAAATCTCGTACGATTGTACAGACTTGCTCGTTAATCAACTTTTTGTAAACTTCAATCGTTCATCAAAACCGGTTACAGCATATGCATCTCCCGCGGCTGGTAAATGCGGCCAGAAGTCAGTTTACCGTTCTCACTAAATGATTTGAAAATCTGGCAACTGGTTTTACTGAAATTAACCAAATCCGCGGCATTTTCCGTTCGTAGTTCTGGTAAACTTGTATCCGGAAATCAGCTATCACTGTCACTCTTGATGCTGTCAGATATTACTGCTGCACTACTCTGGTGATATCTCTTTTTACTTTAACATTGATCCTGTCGGTGATCAGTGGCGCCGGCACTCTAGTGGGTAATTAACTGCTCTCTTCTTTTTCCATTCTAATTGTCTTTTCAGACGATGGTCTTTGTATCTTGGGTTGGGAGTACTCCATTGTCTTTTACCACGCTCAGGGCTATCAATGCATTACCTGTGGACACGCAAGGAAGCGCTCAAGTCAGTCGAGATTATCGCTGTCGTAAATTAATCTACCTGAACTGTTGTTCACCTATCGGCCATTCGAGGACACATTGGGACATTCACAATCCTTCACCTATCTGTCATGCAGCTACAAACAACCGACTGTCTCTTTTCTACACCGTCCCATACCTGCACACGCCAGACTCTGACAGCTAACTTATACCTGTAGTTTTATTGAATTAGTTTTTGGAGCTGTGGAGTACCGCCTAGACCAACACGAGCCACCGTCACAACATTGTGCCACTCTAGAGCGTCTTATGTATTCAGGGAAGACTCTTGTTTAGAAATGTGACAAAACTGTCTTGTGACAATTGACACACAGACTAAGTGAATCCGACTTACCCCACTCACACACGTATACATTATAAATGATGACCTTTTACTGTATATTTACCACACTTTTACACCACACATAGGTACATTCACTATCAAATACAACTATCCCACACAGACTTTACATTATAAATAATTACCTCACATAGTAAAAGACAGTAAAAGATACTTTTACCCCATACACAGATACGCAGGATAGCTAATACCAAAATACACACTGCGACCCGACACATGGATACACACATTAATACATAAATACCCTACACATAGATGAAGACATCAATACAAAGAGATGCCTCGCACAGATGATAACACAAACATTCACCTCATACACAGACGGACACACACACACACACACACAAACACACGTTTACTAAACGCATCGATAAAAACAATTAACTTCACATAAATAAAATTAAAGAACTAACACATCAGCTACACACACACACACACACACACACACACACACACACACACACACACACAGCTACCTTACACACAGATCTCCCATTCTATATTAAAGAAAAATACGATGCTGTCCCTGTCTTTCGATCGATCCGGTTCACCTCGTCTTCCAGGCACCACATCTTCGCTCTTGATGTTATCTGCCTCTGCACGTCTGTTCCAAATGTTAGTCAGCCTGCTAAAGCCACCGACCATGTGATACGTCTGGCCGAGTTTGGTGCTCACTCTCACCTCTTTGGAGTTAATGGCGACTATTTCAACCAGATGACTATGGGCACCAAGATAGGACCCAGCTATGCCTGCCTCTTCATGGGCTACCTCTAACAGCAGATACGGCACGCATATACGGGTAGCCGCCCCAAGCGCTACATTAGGTATGTCAATGATTGCATCAGTGTATCGATATGCCCTTACTTGAACTGCAGGACTTCATTCATTGTTTTCTCCAACTTCCATCCCAGCATTTCACCTTTGTCGGTGCATCTTTTAGACCTCACTGTCACCATGGACTCTAAAAACTTCAGCACCTCTGTCTACTATAAGCCTACTGATTCCCACGCTTTTCTTCTCTATAGGTCCTCACATCCCTCCTCCTGTAAGGACTCCATTCCATTCTCTCAGATTGTATGCCTCCGCAGACTATGCCAGGAGAATGACGACTTTCACCACACGGCCCTGGGAAAGCTAGACTTATTCCGGCTTCTGTGTATCCTGAACGGGCCTTATCTGCCCCTCTTCACCGAGCACTGTTTATCCATCTGCCGAGGCCCTCGTTTCCAAGCCTAAACATCACCAGAACAGAACTGTCCTCATTCAAAACATCTTCAGGCGTGTCTCCGTCATTAGGGCTGACCGTGTCACCAGCACGATTTTCTCTGAACATCTTTAGTGGCCTACAGACATGAAAGTAACCTCAAAAACGTTTTAGAAAACACTCCGTTACGTCCTGCGTCTGAGTCCTACTTCGTCATGGTCTCTTACCACACACATGTATGCAGGACTTCTCCAAAAGTGGATCAGGTAACAAGTCTGGAATTCCCGAATGCTACCTTCCACAGACTTGAGGCATTCGATTGCAAGAGCGCCAATATCATTTATGCCATCACTGCAAGAGCTGTGGCATAAAAAACATTGGTGCAACAGGTCTACGACTGGCTGACAGATTCAGACCACATCCTTTGGGTGCGCAGAACGGTGCCCTGAAACTAATACCGTTGTACTTCAGTGTGCAGAATCACCAAGGTGTCAACGAGATGGATGTGACAGCTATTAAACATAGCCACTAAAACGACAAGTCTTTGAAAATCTCTTTATTTTTACATTGGGCACTGTAACACACAGGTTACTGAATTGTCAACGCAGTTACATCAAAAATTCTCGAGTTATGGCCATTGGCCTTTCCCCCGGCTATTTATTCGCAGACCCAGCGTGTCTTTTTGTTCCACTAACAAAACATCAACGTGGTTGCTTCGGGAAACGCAAGATAAGTGATTTGGTGTTACTGGTGTGGTTTTGTTTATTTATGTTTGTTCTGATGAATGTTCTATAGCTTCAACGTTAACATTTTGTTTGTCTTTGTTACCCTGTGAAGCTCGCTGATCTACTTCGGTTTTTCAACTCCCTATACACAGATACACACAGTTTCACTCATATTTTTCTCACACATGAATAGACACAGTTAGCCCAAACAATGTTTCTTCTTTGCTGACACGGTTACCTGATACACGCAACCATCCCCCTCACACACAATCGCACATTCAACCAACCCTTCACACACACAACCACCCCCTCACACACAATCGCACATCCAACCACCCCTTCACACACAATCGCACATCCAACCACCCCTTCACACCACCCCCCTCACACAGTCGCACATCACACAACAACCACCCCCTCACACACAGTCGCACATCGCACCACCCTTAACACTCAATCGCACCACCCCCCCTCACACACAGTCGCACATCCAACCACCCCTTCACACACAGTCGCACATACAACCACCCCTTCACACACAGTCGCACATACAACCACCCCTTCATACACAATCGCACATCCAACCACCCCTTCACACACAGTCGCACATCCAACCACCCCTTCACACACAATCGCACATCCAACCACCCCTTCACACACAGTCGCACATACAACCACCCCCTCACACACAGTCGCACATACAACCACCCCTTCACACACAGTCGCACATACAACCACCCCCTCACACACAGTCGCACATACAACCACCACTTCACACACAGTCGCACATACAACCACCCCCTCACACACAGTCACACATCCAACCACCCCCTCACACACAGTCGCAAATCCAACCACCCCCTCACACACAGTCGCACATCCAACCACCACCTCACACCCAGTCGCACATCCAACCACCCCCTCACACACAGTCGCACATACAACCACCCCTTCACACACCCATTCATCCACACATCCTCCTACCTCCTCACACACAATCACACATCCAACCACCCCCTCACACACAACCACACATACAACCACCCTCTCACACAAACATTCATCCACACATCCAACCACCCCTTCACACACAACCGCACATACAACCACCCCCTCACACACAGTCGCACATTCAACCACCCCTCACACACAACCGCACATCCATCCACCCCTCACTGTGACGTGACGCGGTGGATTAAATGTTTCTAATGTTGAGTAGGGATGTTCCTCTCAACACATTCCCTCCACCAGATTAACCGAACTAAAATCTGAGCTATGATGCTCTCAGACAAAGTGCTGGATACCCAAGAAAACAACCATATTGGCTCGTTAAGTACTTTAACATTAGCTGAACTTGGTACCCACAAGAGAAGGCAAGGAATTTTAGATGTCTATAGCATTTTAGTATAATGAATTATTAGACAGGGCAAATGATTCCTCCGTCATCTACCTTCTCCCGGTGTTATTATGAATAATTAAAGAATTATTATCATATTAATTGAGCCTCCACCAAATGTAATTCTATCTATCAGTATAGAAAACAGGTAAGATTGAATACACTTGGAATTTAACAAACGATGTAGTTTAAAACTTGACATACAGCTTTATTTACTAACAATTAGTTTATATGAACTTTCCAGTTTGTTGATTTACACAAACAGTGACTGGCTACAGTTATAATAATGATAGTGGTAAGCTTCAGCGAGAAAACAGCTCTGGGGTTTAGAGTGGTGTGATGATGTTGATATGTTTAGTCACAATATGTTAACTTAGCTTTTAAGCCTCTGGCAGCCGTGAGGAACTGTCAAGCTTGTCCAACTCTTCCTTGCCTGTTTTCTGCCTGTTTCAGCTTATTCTCCACTTCATCCCCACCTCGTTCTCCACATCGTTCTCCACCTCGTTCCCAGCTGGCCGAGTCTAACACAAAGTAGTTTCTTTCATGGACTGATCGTCACATGGGCGCTGTAATCATGGAAACAAAACACATACGTGTAGTATCTTGACTTATACTAAGAATACATGTATCAATTAATATAACATATAATAATAAAATATATCCCATCACTCCTCATATTCCACATTCTCTCCAGTCTAGTCTGAAGGTCTTTTGTCTTACATGGACGTCACATATCCTGCCTTCCCTCACAAGCTATGTCATGATAGTTGACTTTCTAAGTCTGTTGTCCGTCTTCACTCAGACTTCCAATCATTGTTTTTACATCAACACGTGGGGCAGGTTATGTGCTGAAACTCCAACCATTTTATATGTGCATGCTGTCCTGAATATTATCTTTCAGTGACAGTAAATTCTGTACGCCCATCATTCTTCCCCTGGGGTTATAAATCCCCTGTTCAGGTGAACACATTAAGTGAGCACATGGTGGGCACACAAAACGTAGCAGCATCCCTGCACATATGGGCATGATTTCCCCCAGTCCAAACTCATATTTTGGTTGATGGTGGAAACAATATAATTATATTTCATTATAGCAAATGTCATGGTTCACATCTTATTTTATACACATGGAATCATACACTGAACAACATGTGACACAAACATACAAGAAATAGGAATAGTTTAGCAGTTCCCTAACTTGAGATACTGAATACTCACAAAGAACTATTTCAAGCAGAATGTGCAGACAAATTAGGAAAAGGTAGTATAGACTAAGCTTAACTCCCTAACCTATGCATACAAGATTAAAATTAATATTTTACCTGGGAACTTCCATCAATCGCCAAACCAGAATCCGACCGTAAAATTTACCTTTTAGGTCGACCTGTGTTTGTTTGCCGGCAGGCTGCGATTAATGACGGGAATTCCACAGGCTCGAAGTATACTATCTATCTGTCTCAAAGGTTCAACTCCTCCCTTTACTCGGTTCTACCCAACCCTCAAGACGATGACTTAAGCCACGCCTCTAAAGTACCTATCAGATCAAATTAGCTAACAAGTGGCCTGTCAGTCAATTCTGGACTGACATCCCTAGAGCGAACAGTCTTAAGTGACCCAATCTAGTTTACAACGAATCTAACTAGCCGGTGTGAAAAGACGGTCAGTGAAGCCATTGTGTTTCCTGCATGACCAAGATCAAACATTCCTAATTGCCAAACACCTGTTCTCTTGAGAATTACACTGACGTGTTAAACTTAAACCTCTCGTCTCCACAATGTCTAGCGTCCACTCAATTCCCCTGATTTAGTCTTTCAAAGCCGCCCCACTCAGTCTGTGGTCAGGAGATAACATTCTGTCACGGGCATGAGAATCAAACATAACATCCCTAGTCTGAACCAGCGGGCTGTATTACGTAGTGGTATGTAATTTTAAACAAAGCGCAGTGGCTTTGTCTCGGAGAAGGACTGGTAACAATTTAAATCAATTTGGTTTAAAGTAATATTAGGGTAAAGGGCAGAGTAAATATAATCCTGTCTCTTTCGAACCAGAAGAACTTATTACAAGTACTAACTTCTGGAACCACTGAGATCGTATCGTGACACTCACACACCCATTCATCCACACATCCAACCACCCCCTCACACACAATCGCACATCCAACCACCCCTTCACACACAATTACAAATCCAACCACCCCTAAAACACAACCGCACATACAACCACCCCCTCACACACAATCACACATACAACCACCCCCTCACACACAACCGCACATACAACCACCCCCTCACACACCCATTCATCCACACATACAACCACCCCTTCACACATACAACCACCCCTCACACATACAACTACCCCCCCCACACACAACAAACCATCCCCCACACACATACAACCACCCCCTCACAACCCATTCATCCACACATACAACCACCCCCTCACAAATAAAACCACCCCCTCACACATACAACCACCCCCTCACACATAAAATCACCCCCTCACATATACAACCAACCCCCTCACACATACAACCACCCCCTCACACATACAACCACCCCCTCACACATACAACCACCCCCTCACACATACAACCACCCCCTCACACATACAACCACCCCCTCACACATACAACCACCCCCTCACACATACAACCACCACCTCACACACAACTGCACATACAACCACCCCCTCACACACCCTTTCATTCACACATACATCCACCCCCTCACACATACAACCACCCCCTCACTCATACAACCACCCCCTCACACATACAACCACTCCTCACACATACAACCACCCCCTCACACATACAACCACCCCCTCACACATACAACCACCCCCTCACACACATCCACACACACATCCATTCATCCACACATACAACCACCCCCTCACACTCACACACATCCATACATACTGACACTGACGCATTGTCCGTGACCTCACAGGGTACATGGGCGTGGTTCAAGCCGGAATCATCCTTAGCCTGTTGTTGCTGACCACATCTGTGCTCTGTTTGCTTCTGGAGGTATGTCTCAAGGCTAAACACTTTCTCACCACACAACTGGTTGGGACTGGCACCAACTCGGCCACCACACAACTGGTTGGCACCGGCACTAACTCGGCCACCTCTCACCTGACTCGAGTCGACAGAGCAGTCTCTATTGCAGCAGCAATGGGAGGTAAGCGAGCAATGTTGGCATAATTACTATTGTACTGTATTACTTCCCCTGAAACCCCTGTGCGAGCGTGCAGCACGCAGGCGATTGTGTGGGATCGACCCATACACCTTCATGTTGTGGACTCGTGTGTATGCCTGAGCTCATATTGACACATCTTAGAGCTCCAACAATGGTGGGTACATGTTTCACCCAATAACGTCTTTAGTTGCAATAATTGGCTCTAAATGTTTGTTGCTCCCATTCTCATGGGCGACTATGTCTGTCCACAACTCCCGTTAGCTGTGCTATATATTTTTTTAAAAATTAGTTCTAATTTTTAAAGCAATGCAATATGCGCTGTTGAATGGCATTGCCTACACCACATTGTGAGAATAGCTTATCTCCGTCTCAGTACGTCACACCATTTCTATTTTGTTATTTGAAAGCTCCACCTCGGCTGTTGTCATGGCTCCTAGTATAACCTGAAGGTTGAACATGTCTTCTGGGACTTGTGTCAGGGGCATTCTCATCCGATTGGTGGCACTTCTCATTACTGGGTTTATCGCTCGTTGTACAGTCCTGGTGGGCTTGAACGTAACTCACTCAAAATACCGGTGCAACAGTGTTTACCTTAAAGAAAGAACTAGAAGTGGAATCCTTGAGCCGGTGCAACAGTGTTTACCTTAAAGAAAGAACTAGAAATATAATTCTTGAGCTGGTGCAACAGTGTTTACCTTAAAGAAAGAACTAGAAATAGAATTCTTGATCTGGTGCAACAGTGTTTACCTTAAAGAAAGAACTAGAAGTGGAATCCTTGAGCCGGTGCAACAGTGTTTACCTTAAAGAAAGAACTAGAAATAGAATTCTTGAGCTGGTGCAACAGTGTTTACCTTAAAGACAGAACTAGAAATAGAATTCTTGAGCTGGTGCAACAGTGTTTACCTTAAAGACAGAACTAGAAATAGAATCCTTGAGCCGGTGCAACAGTGTTTACCTTAAAGACAGAACTAGAAATAGAATTCTTGAGCTGGTGCAACAGTGTTTACCTTAAAGAAAGAACTAGAAATAGAATTCTTGAGCCGGTGCAACAGTGTTTACCTTAAAAAAGAACTAGAAATAGAATTCTTGAGCTGGTGCAACAGTGTTTACCTTAAAGACAGAACTAGAAATAGAATCCTTGAGCCGATGCAACAGTGTTTACCTTAAAGAAAGAACTAGAAATAGAATTCTTGAGCTGGTGCAACAGTGTTTACCTTAAAGAAAGAACTAGAAATAGAATTCTTGAGCCGGTGCAACAGTGTTTACCTTAAAGAAAGGACTAGAAATAGAATTCTTGAGCCGGTGCAACAGTGTTTACCTTAAAGAAAGACTTCTGACACATCAATTGTCACATTATCTTTCTGATATCACCCATCACTTCTGACACATCACCTGTCACATATCCTAATGATATCACACATTACTTCTGACACATCACCTGTCACATATCTTTCTGATATCACACATCACTTCTGACACATCACCTGTCACATTATCTTTCTGATATCACCCATCACTGCTGACACATCACCTGTCACATATCTTAATGATATCACACATCACTTCTGACACATCACCTGTCAAAAATCTTTCTGATATCACTCATCACTTCTGACACATCACCTGTCCCATATATTACTGATATCACATATCAATGTTGTAATCATGTTTTCTCACGTGGGCAATTCTTTCAGAAATACTGGCCGCCTTGACAATGGCTTATTATGGATACAGAACCGTCATGGCGATAGAGCGACTTCCGGTCCTGACAACTGGGTTCGCTGTCACCGGGACCGGGGTCACTGTCTTGCTGCTAGGCAGCATCTTGAGAGCTATGGGTCCAGCCTGCACTTGGGGAGACGGGGTCTGCTGCCTGGCTCCCAGTGGTAAACACACACATCTCTTCCACACGGAAATCAAGTCTCTGTCTGTATGTGACCCTTACTTCAAGCCGGCGGTGCCGGACAGTGCAGCTGCTAGGTCAGGTACCAGCCAGCACAAGCTTGGGCTCATTCCCAGCTGCCAGCAGAAGAGCAACGCCTACAGCTCCGCCCCGTCGACCACCAATAGCTCGCTACACAAGGGCTACCGACACTACGAGGAGATCAGTGTTGATGAGATGCCACACCCACCCCTAGAGCTGCTGATTCCACCATTGCAGACAAGCCCAGCCTCAGTCTTTATCCAGGGGTCGACACTTGAGCTCCAGCACCAACCCCATCACTACACGGCCCCACACTGGGACTACGATATCAGCAGTGCTAGTTCTTCCTTTCAATATTTGCAGATGAATGCCCATCAGCACCAGCGACATCAACAACAACAGCAGCAACTAAGCCACCACCAACAGCTGCAGCATTATACACTCTACCAACAAGGCACTGCAGATAAATGTCCAGCTAGCGCTATCAACAGATCAGAGTTCGTCCCACAGGCCACGCCCAGACAAACCACACAACAGCCGTCAATCATCAGGTCGGGGCAGCAATATTCCAGCACAGCGACTCGGGGTTCAAGCACTATGACACAACAACACAGATCATAGAGCTGGGGCCTTAAGCACTATGACACAACAACACAGATCATAGAGCTGGGGCCTTAAGCACTATGACACAACAACACAGATCATAGAGCTGGGGCCCTAAGCACTAAGACACAACAACACAGATCATAGAGCTGGGGCTTTAAGCACTATGACACAACAACACAGATCCTAGAGCTGGGGCTTTGAACACCATGACACAACAACACAGATCATAGAGCTAGGGCTTTGAGTCCCATGACACAACAACACAGATCATAGAGCTGGGGCTTTGAACACCATGACACAACAACACAGATCATAGAGCTGGGGCTTTGAACACCATGACATTACAACACAGATCATAGAGCTGGGCCTTTGAACACTATGACATAACAACACAGATCATAGAGCTGGGGCTTTGAACACCATGACACAACAACACAGATCATAGAACTGGGGCTTTGAACACCATGACACAACAACACAGATCATAGAGCTGGGGCTTTGAACACCATGACACAACAACACAGATCACAGAACTGGCGCTTTGAACACCATGACACAACAACACAGATCATAGACATGACACAACAACACAGATCATAGAGCTGGGGCTTTGAGTACCATGACACAACAACACAGATCATAGAACTGGGGCTTTGAACACCATGACACAACAACACAGATCATAGAACTGGGGCTTTGAACACCATGACACAACAACACAGATCATAGAACTGGGGCTTTGAACACCATGACACAACAACACAGATCATAGAGCTGGGGCTTTGAACACCATGACACAACAACACAGATCACAGAACTGGCGCTTTGAACACCATGACACAACAACACAGATCATAGAGCTGGGGCTTTGAACACCATGACACAACAACAACACAGATCATAGAACTGGGGCTTTGAACACCATGACACAACAACACAGATCACAGAACTGGGGCTTTGAGTACCATGTCACAACAACAACACAGATCATAGAACTGGGGCTTTGAACACCATGACACAACAACACAGATCATAGAACTGGGGCTTTGAACACCATGACACAACAACACAGATCATAGAACTGGGGCTTTGAACACCATGACACAAAAACACAGATCATAGAGCTGAGGCTTTGAACACAATGACACAACAACACAGATCATAGAACTGGGGCTTTGAACACCATGACACAACAACACAGATCACAGAACTGGGGCTTTGAGTACCATGACACAACAACAACACAGATCATAGAACTGGGGCTTTGAACACCATGACATAACAACACAGATCATAGAGCTGGGGCTTTGAACACAATGACACAACAACACAGATCATAGAACTGGGGCTTTGAACACCATGACACAACAACACAGATCACAGAACTGGGGCTTTGATTACCATGACACAACAACAACACAGATCATAGAGCTGGGGCTTTGAGTACCATGACACAACAGCAGAGATCATAGAGTTGCTTACGATTGAGGCGCATGAATGATGGGGCTCTAATATAAAATAGACACTAGGACAGCACAGATACTAGCACACTGACGGTGTAACATAGAAACTAGGACAGCACAGATACTAGCACACTGACAGTGTAACATAGACACTAGGACAGCACAGATACTAGCACACTGACAGTGTAACATAGACACTAGGACAGCACAGATACTAGCACACTGACGGTGTACCATAGAAACTAGGACAGCACAGATACTAGCACACTGACAGTGTAACATGGACATTAGGACAGCACAGATACTAGCACACTGACAGTTTAACATAGACATTAGGACAGCATAAATACAAGCACACTGACAGTGTTACATAGACACTATGACAGCACAGATACTAGCATACTGACAGTGTAACATAGACACTAGGACAGCACAGATACTAGCACAGTGACAGTGTAACATAGACACTATGACAGCACAGATACTAGCATACTGACAGTGTAACATAGACACTAGGACAGCACAGATACTAGCACAGTGACAGTGTAACATAGACACTATGACAGCACAGATACTAGCATACTGACAGTGTAACATAGACACTAAGACAGCACAAATACTAGCACAGTGGCAGTGTAACATAGACACTAGGACAGCACAGATACTAGCACAGTGACAGTGTAACATAGACACTATGACAGCACAGATACTGGCACACTGACAGTGTAACATAGACACCAGGACAGCACAAATACTAGCACAGTGGCAGTGTAACATAGACACCAGGACAGCATATATACTAGCAGACATCCTTGTGCGGTGGTGCAGGGCCGCCAAGAGGCAAAGGGGGACAAATGTGCATTTTCTGTAGCACCTTTATCGTTGAACCTCTGTCTCTTGCATTTTGCTTTACCTCGATTTCTGGAGAGTTTCCCTTCTATGGAGAAATTAAACACAAAATGAGTTCGTTGCTGTTATCTATAGGAAATATTTTAGGAAAGCCATGATCTTTAATAACATGACTGACTGACTTTCTACCCCACTAGGACATCACACAAGCGATAAACATCCGATGACACAAAGTGCCACCATGCGGATGAGGATCGCTGTGGAGAGGTCCCAGAAACCGCGTTCAGACATTTGGCCATATTTATGGCCTGCCTATATTGCGGCCCCTGGCAAAAGACAGGGTGGGGCTTCAAATAAAAAAAAATTCATCCTAAAAAGGACGAAAGCGGTTAATATGCCTGAATTTTAAAAACATATTTTTCTATTTCCATTCCAAAAGTCAGGTCTGTTCAAATAAGTTCAATACCAAGCCAGTAATTTACCTGTTCTTTCCTTCACAGTGTCCAGATTCCGCAGACAGGCAAGTGCTCTCACCACTAACATTCTTTTTTTTCCCAAGTCTTTAAACTGAGAATGTATTTAATCTGATTTCTCTTCAAAATCCAAACTGGCCTCATGAGATTCTGATTTTTTTTCAGTTCAGCTATTTTCTCCCTTTGTTCTGAATCCAACATTTACTTTGGTTTGTTTGGCTTGTTTTACATTTTTTTTTTTTTTTATTGACAGTCTTTCTTGTGTTTTTGAGATAAAATTTCATAACCAATCATAAACTGAAATTTGTTGCTTCTGCCAGACGGTGGCCGATGCATTTTTGCTCCATTTGTAGACTGGATATAGTTTCGTCGCCCAGCTTCTGAGTTGAATGCATGGCGTGACCCTGTGAGCTGCGGATTGCATTTTGAATGTTTTTTCGACTGTGACCAACGTGTTGGTGTGAATTGTAGATTCAGAAAATGGCGCGATGCCTGTCGTGCAGTGTTTGTTGTGCCCGTATGTGATTAAAATTGATCGCGTGGGAAACTGCTGATCTGTTGGCAACTTCTGCTACCATCAATGATGAACTGCAGTTCTAATACTGTGATAAACAATCTGTGTGTTTTTCGTTGGCACAGGAGCGGAGCAAAGATGGGGTGACCCGTTTGCTATGAAGCTGAAACTAAGACTACCAGACTACCAGATATACATAAATAGATTTTTACTTTGAATTGGACACTTTTCAAACCATCTAGGACGTATGTTGTAACAAACTGCGATTTTCAAACCATCTAGGATGTATTTAGAAACAAACTAGACGACTTTCAAACCATCTAGGACGTTTTTAAAAACAAACTAGACCACTTTCAAACCATGTAGGACGTATTTAGAAACAAACTGCTACTTTCAAACCATCTAGGAGGTTTTTCAAATCAAACTAGACGACTTTCAATCCATCTGGGACGTTTTTCAAATCAAACTGGAATTCCCCAAATCACCTATGACATTTTTCAAATCACACCGGACTATTTTCGAGCCACTGAGGACAATTTTGAATCAAACTGGACGTTTTTTCAGACAACTCAGGACATGTGTTAAATCACACCAGACATTTCTTCAAACCAAACTGGACAAAACTGAAGAAAATGTGAAATGCCTTACGGATATGCTGAAAGCGTCGAGATGTTCTGCAACATTTTTTACTTTACAACGACGCGTCTCTGAGCCAGCCAGTGTTGCTACTTTTCTTTGACAGAAAACATCTAGAAACGTGTCACAAAATATCTTTAGATATCTAGATTTTCGTGGGAAATATCTAGAAAAAGCATCCAAATGGAACAGATACAAATTACATAGCTATGGATATGACTGACACTATAGAATCATAATTGCTTTAATAATATCCTACCCCAAACAGGGGAAATCCACAGGCCACGAGACAGTGTAATATTTCAGGGGGTGGTAGACAAGCAGCGAGCAGTCCTAGGCTGCACTTTCTCGTGGAACGTAGGTGGGTTGAGGTTAATGCCAGTTCTAGATGTTTTGGAGGTCGTTAAAAGCCTCATGGACGCGGGAAACCCAGTCTTAAATAAAAAGTAATGTAAAGATCCCTTTTCACGCCTTTCGGCGCATCGGGCATATGGGCAGAGCGTCCCATATTTTTACAGACCATCAGCACTCTGTGGGTAATGTGGTCAGCATTACGCCGGCTGTCTTTAATTTCCCAGGACAGCCCATCCTGGTACCCATTTTAGGCTGGGTCGACCTGCGACGTCCCATACCACGATAAAAATCCACGCAGCCCGCAGTGGGTTTCAATCGCGGTATGCTGGCTTACGAGTCGGACACGCAACGCCTTAGTCACGGACGCCGCATAAACCCAGTCTTACTACCCTCTAAAGAGTTGGACCTTCCTTTGACGTCATCTGGGGGATAGAATATTAATAAAGCACCAAACCATGTACTCATCTTCACTTATTTCTGGCTCACAAGATCCACAGAATAAACTTAGCTTGCATGATAAAGTTTAACATTGGGATCCAAAATAACTTTTGTATGTTTTATCTGTTTCAATTTCTTTTAATACACAATCAGGGAGCTGATAAGTTGAACAGCCTTTTCCTAATCTCAACATGCCAAACTCTATTGTCAATATAGCATTTAAGAGGTCAAATTGTATCCTCTTTCTGAGGTTAGATTTGATATAATTCATAGCACTGAAAACTCTTCCTCCCTCAGCATTTGAATATGGTAGTATCATGACAGACATGGCACATTCAAAGAGCTTACAGAATGGACTGATTTCCGAGGAATCTTTAAATTGTCTCATTCAATTCCAAAACGCTCAATTTCTGTTTTGTTTGTCCAGTCAATCAAGTTTATTTTGGTCAATTGGTATTCTGTTTCCTCATACTATTACCAGTAGCCCCTAAAAATGTCATAACTTTACAATATTTAGGTATGTCCTCTACTGGCTGATGATTTGGAATAGCGGTTATGTGTTTCCGCAATAAGGTATTTCAAATTCCTTGATAAACATTCAAATGAAGTATGTGATAATGCTAACGGCAAGGAACGACCACACATTTACAAGGATTACAAATGGGATATATTCCTTCAGTTTGGTATAAACGCCATTTTTTATCAAAACCATCATCAAGGCATTATCGCTACCAATTGCAGGCCAATTCTTGAAGTTTAAATGTTTGATGATATGCCCTTTCCACACCACATGGTCGTGACATTTTGTTCTTATGAGTCCACCTTAATATATGTATCATTCATGTCCCGCTTGAACACATCTTTATACCGTAGTAGAGGTCGGCCTTGATATCTTCTTCCTGTCTTTAATTCACCATAAAGGATGTCCATTTAGTGAGAATACAGCCAGACCAGATTGCATATGAGACTTTTTTTTATAGTAGAACATCTTGTAGGAAGGGGAGATGAAGACTAAGAAAGAGATAAATGAATATTGTAAAAAAATCCATCATTCAAGCCACCCGAGAAGCGTAAGACACATACAGAAATCTATGACAATGCGTTACAACCCGGTAACAGCGAGACGACAAAAGAAGAAGTGGAAGGTACATACATACATACATACATACATACATACATACATGCATACATACATACATACATACATACATACATACATACATACATACATACATACATACATACATACATACATACATACATACATACATACATACATACATACATACATACATACATACATACATACATACATACATACATACATACATACATACATACATACATACATACATACATACATACATACATACATACATACATACATACATACATACATACATACATACATACATACATACATACATACATACATACATACATACATACATACATACATACATACATACATACATACATACATACATACATACATACATACATACATACATACATACATACATACATACATACATACATACATACATACATACATACATACATACATACATACATACATACATACATACATACATACATACATACATACATACATACATACATACATACATACATACATACATACATACATACATACATACATACATACATACATACATACATACATACATACATACATACATACATACATACATACATGCATACATACATACATACATGCATGCATGCATGCATGCATGCATACATACATACATACATGCATGCATGCATACATACATACATACATACATGCATACATGCATGCATGCATGCATGCATGTATGTATGTATGTATGCATGTATGTACATACATGCATACATACATACATACATACATACATACATACATACATACATACATACATACATACATACATACATACATACATACATACATACATACATACATACATACATGCATGCATGCATGCATGCATGCATGCATGCATGCATGCATGCATGCATGCATGCATGCATGCATACATACATACATACATACATACATACATACATACATACATACATACATACATACATACATACATACATACATACATACATACATACATACATACATACATACATACATACATACATACATACATACATACATACATACATACGTACGTACGTACGTACGTACGTACGTACGTACGTACGTACATACATACATACATACATACATACATACATACATACATACATACATACATACATACATACATACATACATACATACATACATACATACATACATACATACATACATACATACATACATACATACATACATACATACATACATACATACATACATACATACATACATACATACATACATACATACATACATACATACATACATACATACATACATACATACATACATACATACATACATACATACATAGTGAATGGGCATCCGAACCTCAACGCGTCCTAATGGGTCTGCCCCAGGGATCACCATTGTCGCCTGTGCTCTTCAATGTGTACACAGCAGGAGTCACTAGTGCACAACGCGTAGGCCTAGGCAGAACAACGTCGTATGCAGATGATATCCTTGTTTACCGTCGAGGTAAAAACAGGCAGGAAATTACAACCACACTACAACACGAACTAGACAGACTTAGTGAGTGGTGCCAGGAATCAAGAGCTCATGTGAACCCGTCCAAAGCCTCCTTAACATGGTTCTCTCTGAATACCCACATCGTGAGTACACCAACGCCAGTCGTAAGCATCTGTGGTGTGGACATCATGAAATACCTGGGCATGACATTTGACAGATGCTTGTCATACAAATGCCACGTAGACAACGTTATACTTAGAGCCACGAAAGGTTTGACAGCACTCGAGGTGTTAGCAGCAGCTGATATTGAACAACGTCTACTTTTCCTTCTCTATCAAGGGCTTGTGCTTAGCGTCATTGACTATGGTCTTGGCCTCCTCACTGTCAGCAAAACCCAGCTAGAAAGACTGGACCGAGTACAGAATGAGGCCATGAGACTCATACTCGGCTGCACAAAAGACACCTCCTGCAACGCCATGCGTTATATCCTGGGTCTGCCGACTATGACAAGCAGATACAAAGTGGCACAGGTCAAGGCTTACATGAGGGTATCGGCAGATGTTAACCACCCATTACACAAAGCTATTCACGACACAAAAGGAACGCGTCTCAAAAGGGGCCGCTCTTGGATGGCAAAGGCTGAGGATTTGATCCAGCAGGTATGTGACCTAAACGTGATCAGCCACGGAAAAGAATGGACGAATACACCAGTAGACATGCATGGCATCTCTAAGGTTGTCATCACACTCAGAAGGTACTGCAGGGATCAAATTCCTGCGGCGGTAGACACAGAAGTAAGGGAACTGATAGATCAGCATTCAGACCCAGAAGATACCATCATCTACACAGATGAATCCGTGAAGCGCGGATCAAGGTCAGCATGGGCATACACAGCGCAAAGAAAGGGGAAAACAATACATGAGGACAGTGGCGCTTACCAGACAACCACGTCAAGCATGACAAAGGAAATAGCCGCTGCTTCTAGAGCTTTAGCATGGGTATCCGAGCAAACCGCCACACAGGTAGTAATTGTCTCAGACTCAATGAATATGCTTCAGAAGATAGCAACAGGCAGTATGCGCTCTGAATGGATAGAAAGCATCAGGAAATCGCACTTAACCTCCGTAACCTGGATCTACACACCGGGTCATGCGGGCGTGAAGGGAAATGAGCGAGCAGACCAACTGGCAAGCACTGCACTCATGATTGCGGGAAAAAGTATGGACAGAGCAGACATAGTCAACGCTGTACGAACTGGGCTAGTGGAGAATGAGGAATCCCTGACACTAACACGATTGAGTGACATGGGAGTTAAGCATGGTGATGCACGTCTTTGCCGTCTTCGAGACCGAGAAAGGAGACAATATAACCAGCTTCTCATGGGGACAATTAGTAGAAGTACTTTAGAGTGGCTGCTGCTTCGGAGAACTGAGCACGCATGGGTATGCCCAATGTGCAGTGACATTAATTGTGATAACAGAACATAAAATAACAACTTAGTAGGGAGTCGGCAGTACAAAACCCAAGTTCAAGGTGTCTCCTTCGTGCCAAAGAACTGCATGGCTGTTGGGTGAACAGTCGTTAACGATGGCAGGCAGGTCGTTGTAGGGGCGACGCCTGCTGGTGGATGTAATGTCCTAAGTCCCTTCCCCAGCTAATAATGAGGGTACTGCTGGGGTGACCGTTTATTAACCCTCATATAATTCTTCCGGTCAAAATGGACGCTAGGTACGGCCACCTTTTTTTTTTTTAAAGCCGTGGCAAATATTTTTTTTTTCCAGACTGTGGCCGTTGCATTTTTGCTCCATTTGTAGACTGGAAGGATGTAGTTTCGTCGCCCAGCTTCTGAGTTGAGTGCATGGCGTGACACTGTGAGCTGCGTTTGTTTTTCGTTGGCACAGGAGCGGAGCATATGTGGGGTGACCCGTTTGCTATGAAGCTGAAACTAGGATTACCAGATTACCAGATTACCAGACATACATACATACATTCATATATACATTCATTGGCACAATTCCCTCTTTGCAGACGATAGTGTTATATTGCACTATGAGGAGGTATGGGACTCACAGCCCATGGCGATGGCGAGTGTGACTAGCAAGACCCGCCCGTGTCAAGAAGTCTTCCACAATGATAGCGTGGGATTTCGGGACCATTGTCAACAACATTTGTGTTTAAACCGTTTCTTTTCAGAGCTCAGCTTTCATCTTTTCTACAATTATTTC
>CAJHNH020002555.1:0-17500 GCA_905116865.2 Candidula unifasciata
ATTTTAATTAACCGTGAACTGCGAATCTTTGGCTCTTTCAATATATACTAAAATACAATTACTTTACTCTTTCTATAATGTGTACATTATATTACATAGTCTGTATATGCGAACCCCATTAGTGTCGGATTTTTTTTTTCTTTTGTAAATGACCATGGTTTCCATATCGATCCATTTTAAAAAGTAAAGCAATGGGAAGTAAAAGCGACCGACATGATGTTGACTACATCACCCTTTGAATGCCGATTTTTTAATATTAAAAAAAAAAGAACTTGAAAAAATGGTTCCTTTACCTTCCGTATATGAGTCTGAATGTATTCAATAACACTGGATCAGAAGGATCTTAAATTATAATTTGCATACATTACGATTATATGACTGGCTTGTTATAGACAAAAGTAAAGGTGAAAGATTGTTTCTGAGTTTCTGAACTAAGTGAACGTTGGTGAGTTGGGTATCGAAAGAGTTAAAGGAAACCCCAAAAATATTTTATTATCTTCTTCTTCTTCTTCTTCTTCTTCTTCTTCTTCTTCTTCTTCTTCTTCTTCTTCTTCTTCTTCTTCTTCTTCTTCTTCTTCTTCTTCTTCTTCTTCTTCTTTTCTTCTTCTTCTTCTTCTTCTTCTTCTTCTTCTTCTTCTTCTTCTTCTTCTTCTTCTTCTTCTTCTTCTTCTTCTTCTTCTTCTTCTTCTTCTTATTCACGTTCACCAGCTGTAAACTCTGGCGAAAAGTTCTGGTCGCCCATCCACTTTTGGACTTCAGTTTTGTTCCAGAACCTGAGTGTTGCATCTGCATCCGTTTTACAGATCTGACTCATTTGTATGCGGACTGATGGTTCCCTGCCTCCCAGGCAGATGCACTCTGAATTCAAAGAAAGCTCCTAATTTGTCGACTCTTATGACATGCTTTTGGGTAGGCAGTGGGTCTATTCTTGTTTTCCTTATACTGGGGCCCCGAAACCAGCACGGGTGTATGTTATTATATTACGCATGCATTGCCACCAGTGTATTTTTCCAGATTTCAGTATACATTTAGGTTAAGGAAGGTAACGTTACAATACTGATCTCTTTTTGGAGATATTTAATCACAGCAATGAAGTATTAAATCATGTTTAGTATCAAAAAAGGTTAAAAAATATAATCGAGAAATACTTTTAAACTGAGGAAATAAAAAACACCAATATGAATCAGTACTGTCAGGTGGAGTTTTCAACTAAGTTAAATAAAATAAGGAAAACAAACCTATATATAAAATGGAGAAATTAAAATACATTATTATTGGCATTTTATGTGATATACGTATGAAAACATTCTGACTAAAGTGAGAAAATAACTACTGTAATATTTCGGATTTGGAAAAAAAATTACTGTGGTTTTATCCGTGACGTCATGTTTAAGGCGATAACAGAAAAGTAATTATTGTTCATCATCATCATCATGTAGCAGGTCCTTTGCAGAACGTCGCTCTCATCACAGTCTGCCTGAGAGAAACTCGGTCTCTCGCCAGTTCTCCCGCCTCATGAACTTTCATACCTAAGGAGTCACTTATATCCTGTGCCCATCTTCTTGTCGGTCGGCCCCTGCCCCTCCTTCCTGGTACCATGCCTTCTGCTATAATTTTTTTCCAACCCGTCATGGCGCTCGATATGACCACAATATTTCAGCTTCCGAGACAGGATGCTATTTATTAACCAATCTTCCTGGATGTTTAGATCTTTTAAGATGTCAGTATTTCTCCTCTTCTTTGTCCAAGATATTCTGAGAATCTTTCTATAGCATTTCAGCTCAAAAGCCCCTAAATATTGTTACAGATACAAATTAAAAAACACTATCGCTTAGAGACTAAGATACACTATTACTTAATATAAAGCAATGCGTTTATCAAATTTAGTTAACGAGATAATGAAAAAAAAATTATTATAATAGTCAAGACTTGAAATAAATCAGTAATTATTTTTTTTTTTTTGGGTTAAACTGGATATCAGGTTAATATGAACAAGATCATAAAAACTATCGATTACTGTTTGCTTATTGTTGACGTATATGCGGATAACTTCGAAATCATATACTTTTTCAATAATTAAAGGTACATTTAAGCTTTCTTGTGTAGTTTTATTTCCTTACATTGACAATAATGTGTGTTTCTGCTGGATGTTAGAATATACCAATAACGTATTTACGTTGGCCTGCTGATCGGAAGGTCGAGTGTTCGGGCCCTAAGAGAGCCTGGCTATTGGTCAAAAATGACCTTGACTTCCAGGTCGACCCACCGTTACATGGGTACCAGGTACAGTGCTGGGAAGTAAAAGAGGCCGGCTTGATGTTGACTATAAATATAGGCCTAGCAATAAATGCCAAAATACGAATGAGGCAGTTAAATATTATGAATTAATCAAGTAACAGAAAGTGTATTGATCAGCACTAATAACACTAAATAAACAAAAGTTATCAGAAAACATCCTTCGCATTAAAAATATTTTTTCCTGACTTTTCTTTGAATATTCTTATACTTCGACACTAAATGGAAATATAGTCTGAGCTGAAACTTGAATAAACAGAAGCTACTTACAACAATATATTTTTTGAAAAAAGAGACTTTTATGTCCCAACCAATTGATAGAATGTAACTAGACAGCATCTTTAGCTATACTGACTGTTCAGCTGTTCAGTCAGTAAAACGGGAAGTCACTCTGAGCAGTTTATAAGATAAAAGGTAAAGTCGGGAGATGTGAACCAGTGTCATTGCACACGGTTATAAACCACCAGTACGGACAGCTGATAAGAAACTGTCTGACTGTGTCGCTGCCCGCTCTTAACTCCGTAGCTACAGCGACGTTCCTCCATTCACCCCAAAGTGTCAACTCTTGCACCCGTTTCCTAGAGGCTGGGTGAACCCCGGGAACAGCCCGGTTTCGAACACCGACAGTGGCTGCAGCGAGTCGCAGCTGGATTTGAAAGCAAGCCTCCTATCGACTGCGCTAACCTCTTTGTGATTTACATTACTGACATTACCAATTGTTGTCACAAGCAAGTCTCCTACAGCCAGCCTGAACGAGAGCTATATAGAACCAATGTTCGTCGATGACTTTGCTATTTAGACTACAATTGAAAACACCATCACAACAGCCTCATGACCGCTTCAACATTCAGTGGAGAAAGTAGAGAAGTGGGCAAAGAATAAAGGTCTAATACTGTATTGACCTTTTAAGTCTTTCAAGACAATAGTATTATACTTTGTTATAGATGAGGCATTTCGATCACATTTATGGCCAGGGATGAAATTCACCCAGAGCACAAAACCTAGACTTTATTGCCCATGCAGCATGATCCCTCCCTTCGACCTGCCTTATTTATTCAAAAAGAAAGGTCACAGCAATACGTTTGGAACAAATCCTGCTGCAGAAGCTGCCTCTTGAGACGAGCAATGTTTTGTCTGTCCGCCTTTCTGAGCTTCCATCGTAGACCAGCTGCTAGCCAAGGCTATGGGTCCATTCTGCCCTACTATAACTGTTTTCTGATTGCATTTCCTTGTCCTAGCATAAGTAACGCTAGTGTTCTCCCCTTTGTACTTCTCTGTGCGAAGTTGTTGGCACAATGTGGAGGATGGACAGGTTTGGTTACGCTGTCCAACATTCTTGAGATCAAAGACAATAAAAAAAAAGTAGAGGACCCTTTTCCACGAATTTAGGCTATAAGGCATATAGGGCTAGACCTATATTTGTATAGACCAATCGGCACAAGATGGGTGTGTGGTCAGCATCACGCCGGCCGACTTTTCTTCCCGGGATTGCACCCGGTACCCACTCAAGGTTGGGTCGATCTGGGAGCCAAGGTCATTTTTGAACAAAGTCGGCTCCGCCAGAGAGCGAACCCACGACCATCCGATCCGCGGCGAGCGTCTAGCCACTTGGCCACGGCGACTCCCAACAGAGACAATACTACCGACTGAGGTTATAAGGAAGCTCAGTCATAACAGTTTAACACTAAATAAACAAAACTAACTGATACAGTATATTTTCTTTCATCTACACAAATAAATTATATTTTTGATTTTAGAAAAATCATAGATCCCTTCCTCTACACTGAAGGGTTAGGGCTGGGGGCGGAAACGGCACCAGGTTTACTCGTCTAGATAAATATCATTTACCCATCACAGTTTAGTTATGTCTCCATATTCTTTGTTTGCCGTGGAGCCGCCAAGGTGTAGCGGCTAGAAGCTCGACTGTGGATCCGAAGGTCGTGGTATCAAATGCAATCAGTGGTGGACCTTCATTTTTTTTAAATGACCTTAGCTCGCAGGTCTATGCAGCCTTAAATTGGATTGGTACCAGGTAAAGTCACGCGAAGTAAAGGCAGCCGGCGTGATGCTGAACCATATCGCTTAGCAAGTGCCGACTGGTCTAAAGTCTAACCCTGTAGGCTTAATGCGCCTGGAGAATGAAGGATGTCAGAGTCCCTAAGGACATCCTCTATGGTGAACTAAATGTATTTAGAAGATGTCGAGGCCGACCTATACTAAGATATAAAGATGTGTACAAGTGGAACAATAATGATACAGGTACTGAGATGGACTCGTGAGAACAGAATGCCATAGACCGTGTTGTGTGGAAAGGGTACATCAAGACGGGAATACGAATCAAGGAAGAAGTAATTGCAGAAAGATTGAGAGCTGAGAACATTAAACACAAGTTTTAACAACGGTTATGAAATTCCATGCTATAATTGTTGAAGACTTTTCTTAAGGCGGGGAGTCTTGCTAGTCACATTCGCCATCGCCATGGGTAATGAGTCACATGCCTCCTCACAGCGCAGTATAACACAATAATCGGAAAGGTCCTGTCATCAATCAGAAAAGGGTGGACACAAAATTTAAGATTGGCGAATCAGCCGTGTGTATAAGTGGGTTGTCACCTGGAGCAACAGATCATGTTCTCCAAGACTGTTCAAAATACAACATTTTAAGACAAAACTCCTGGCAAAGAGAGACACTAGTTGAAGCCAGACTTTAAGGGTGGCTGATTGAAATACAACAGACATTAACGTTCATACCAGAGACAAAATTGCAGATATAGATAGTCTATTTCAAGCGAACGAATAGAAGAGGAATTTTCTATGAAATATATTAAACGAATTCGTGATTCAATCTTCCATGACTAGTTTCAGGATATCTTACCACACACACACACACACACACACACGCCCACACTCGCGCACTCATGCGTGCACAACCGCTCTCAAGCACACACGCAGAAGCACGCATACACACACTCACTCACTCCTCCCCTCTCTCCCCCTCCCCCCACACACACACAGGAGAATCTCCAAAGTTAACCACCTCCCTATGTTGACCTCACTTTCAGTGATTAGAACTTAGCCACACATTCTCGATAGAAGACTGTCTCTAAATGTTGACCACCTCTGCAAGTTGCAATTTGACCAATTGAATTATGATAAATTACCACCTATAACTATACCAGCCGGTCCTAACCAACAGTGTATGTGTTTACTTTGTCAGTTTAAAAGCGCAATGGTCTGGGGTACATCTTTTGATCAAGGGGCGCCGTAACAGAGAAACACTGGTGGGTGGGAGGCTCACCCCCACCCCTCATAATTATTTGAGGGAGCTCAAGGAGCTTTATGCTTATGTAATTGTTTTTTTTTTTTAATTATTATAAATTAACGACAATACACAACATGTTGATTCATTGCTCACTAACTGTACAAAATTTGACATGAAAATAAACACCTCAAAAACTGAAGTAATGACCATAGGAAAGAAACACAGTAATGTAAACATAAAGATCAATGACATACGATTAGAACAAGTTCAAGAATTCATATACTTAGGATGCATATTTACAGAAGATGGAAGACTTGATAAAGAGATACAGGCTAGAGTTCAAAAAGCCAATGCAGTCAACTACCAACTGGCCCCACTTCTTCGTCATCCAAAGATCTCGTTACCAGCCAAACAACGGATGATCAACAGCATTTTCATCCCTACGTTATGTTATCAGTGCCAAACGTGGACAATGAGCAAATCACATATGCAAAAAATAACTACGTGTGAAATGCGATGTCTCCGAAGAGTCACCAACAATACACGAAGAGACAGAGTCACAAACGTCGGCATTAGAGACAAAGTTGGAACAAGAGCATGCATGGACCATATTTAAAGACAGAGAATGAAGTGGTTTGGCCATTTAGTAAGAATGCAACAGGATAAGATTGCCTATAAAGGCCTTTTACAGTAGAACATCGGGAAGAAAGGCCAGAGGAAGACCCAGGAAAAAATTGATAGATGGAGTAGCTGAACACGGCCAGAAGATCCAGAAAACTGTCACTCAAATCACGCGAGAGGCACAAAACAAATATTTTAAACCACCACACTGGGCTGCAACCCGGTAAAAGTAAAGAAGACAATAGATAGATAGAATAACAATAATAACTATTATTATATTACGAAGAGGCTTCAGGTAAAAACTTTAAAGATATCCTATGATATGGTAGAAATTACAGTAACCACGCTACTGGCTTGCAGCCTGTCAGCATTCTTTTTGCTTAGTGTTAGGCACAAGATATCACAATGCAAACCACCACGGTGACGTCATATTGAGATGTTGAAGATGGCTGTCCCACTTTTGACATCCACCACAGAGAAGCAACATTCTGTAACCCCCCTTTTTTTAAAATTCAGCAAAAGGATGAAACTGTTAGAAATTCATCGATAAAATACCTTTAAAGTATGTAAACTTCACCTGGTTCTCAATATTGGATTAAAGTTCATGAATCCATATTCTATTTCTCGCAATTTTAGAATTCTAAGTATATGTTGTTTGTTTCCCAAGATGGCGACTCTTGCCATAGCAACTATGATTTTTAAAACTTTTGTGTACAAATGTATTAACATACATCCATAAAAACAATCACTATAAAAGAATTGGTCTAACATTGGAAATTTAAAAAAAAATAAAATCTGGTAGTGACCCCTTAAAATGATTAAAAACAGATGTTATAATTTTATTTGATGTTGTATTTATGTACACTTTCATCGGCATCCCGGCATTACGAAGCGTTCGCATCGACTTCTTAGCCACATAGGCGACTGTATTTATGTACACTTTTATTTGATACTGTATTCTCTAAAATACTTTATTCGGGGAAGTATATTATAAGCACAACAGGTCTCGTTCCGTATGTTGACCACCTTCATAAGTTGACCCGTTTGCTAGTATCCCTTCATTGGTCAACTTGACGAGGTTCTACTGTACATATAAACTAAACTGAGTAAGATTCCGTTTCATGGTAGCAATATCCGAGTGATTGTGGATCTTCTATTATTACAATATTTTTTTCTAATGATCCTCTCCTGGGATGGTGTGACTTTTATAAATCGCACTCAGTCTCCAACGCCGTCTGTGACTTATGGGTTGTAAACGCAGTATAATAATTCCGTCATACCAGAGATAGAAGGCAGCTTCAGGCGACTGGTCAGATTTAGACAACAGTATCAGCTTTGTACAGCTCAGAAAACATGGCAGACACCATTCATGTATATCTTCTTCATGTTGCTTTGTGTCAGCAACATTCACAAGTAATCTCTATTGCCATTAGTCTGCGGCTGTTCTATTCATTGCATCCAATTGCAGTTTACACTCCCTTATTTACATTTCTACTTGCCTTCCTCAGGTTTGCTTAGGTTGTCCTCTTGTCTCCCCATCCTCCCTCTCTTTTTTTATCTGCCGTCCACGAAATAGCTGTCCTTGCCAAAGAGTCATGAGGCAATTCTGCATATATGCCAAAAATATTTCCGTCTTCTTCTTTTAATGTTTGCCAGCAATGAATAGTTTGTTTTCCTTCTCAGTTCTTCATTTGTGATTATGAGGACAAGTTACGTAACTTAAAGTTGCATTGTAAAGTTAGGCCACAGCCAATAAATGCTGCTGCTGGTTTGCGAAACCATGCAAATTATAAAAATGTCTTATCCCAGTGTTCGCATTTCGTTCTAATATCTATGTTTGTTATTGCACCATGTGTTACTATTGACAAGGTAACTGAAACACTTCCCTTTCCGTCATCGGCAACATGTGTTATTGTTGAAAAGGCAATCAAAACACTTTTCTTTCTGAAATCGGTTATTGCCCCATAACCGGCTTTATTAAAAACAAGTTAAGGTGCACGCCCCCTTTTTTACACAAGCATACGCAAACAATGGTCTAGTTACCGTCCCCTCACCCGCCCCCTTTTTCTCCCCACACGCACACACACACACACACACACACACGCACAAAACACCAAACTTGAGATACAGTGAATCACAATTTAAATGAGAACAAAGAGAAAAGTAACATCATTAACTAAATATGTAATTGCCTCACCACGGATAATAACACAATTATATAAAAACAGCAGTGAGATAATATTTTATTGACATAGACAACAAAAATCACAAAATAGCAGTCCAGCTTGTACGTGTTAAAAGGATTTCATAATTACTTGACACACTTTTTGGCACACTCAGTGGGTACTCTTATAATAGAGCAACATCTGTTCTGAATTAGATTGATTAAGAAACACTCAATTGATCAATAAGTTTTGAAAACATTTCCGCAGACGTGTAAAAAATCTATATGGTAATTTGGTATTTACTCAGACCTTTGTTTACGTGTGAATGATAAAGACAAATTGAATTTGTATCTATAAAAAGGAATTACCATCTGCAGTCTGTCATAATCTGAAGATTTACTTTCAGCTTTGTGAAGTGTCTGCTGTAGCTCGAGACCATGCAAGTAAAACGATGCCTTCTGTTGATGGTTCTAGCCTCCGTCGTGTGGACCACGATGGGCGCAGTTCTTCCCAAGTCGTCTCGCTCGGTAAATATAACATGCTTTTCCACCTAGATGATTCGCATCATGTATTTCATAGCGTTAAAAGATGATCGTTTTTACATACACGACTTACACATAATGCTGCTTCTCCTTTACAATTGTTTATATATAGGGAACTTATATATATATATATATATATATATATATATATATATATATATCGTTTTTATATATATATATATATGTTGTGTGTGTGTGTGTGTGTGTGTGTGTGTGTGTGTGTGTGTGTGTGTGTGTGTGTGTGTGTGTGTGTGTGTGTGTGTGTGTGTGTGTGTGTAAGTTAAAGAGATTCCTTTGTTGCAGGGTATTAACGATGAAGACAGGTTAGTACAATCAAGCAAACTATGTGTTTATTTGGTGCCGTGTTCCGAAATATATTGACATTACGATACGTTTTTGGCCTATATTTATTAGGGTTCTAACCTAATTTGACGTCAAAGAATTGATGTGTATGATATAAACATAATTTTGCATAATTCCACAGTGTGAACGATAACTTTTTATCAGAAGTCAAGGACGTTCACCAGCTGTAAACTCTGTCGGAAAGTTATGGTTGTTTGTTTATTTCTGAACTTTGGTCTTGTTCTAGAGCTTGAGTTTTGCGTGCACATCAGTTCTACAGATCTGTCTTAATTGTATGCGTACATTTAATTCCTCGCCCCAGAGACAGATGCACAATAGCATATCTAAAAAAACTAGAGCCAATAAACGTTTTTGTTTCAAACTTCATTATTGTTTAAAGCATACTAAATTTAATTAAGATCATCAATTTCTTTTTATCTCTGATTATTTTGGTTGTTGGCTAGTTTTTTGTGTGTGTTTCTGATGTTTTTTTTTTTTTTTTTTCACACAACTTAGTTATCTCAGTGTTTAAGATAGAAATCCTGCCTCTTTATACTGGAAAGAATAGAACATTATAGAACATTCTATTGTATCTACACAAGTCTTTTTCTTCCTTTCTGTTTATGGTAGGAATCCTGCCATTTTTGTATTGATAAATCATGAAACATTCAATTGCATTTACACAAGTATTTTCCTTGCCTTTTGTTTAAGGTAATATTACGGCCATTTTTATATTTTTAAAGTAAGAATATTCGGCTCTCCTTTGAATCAACTATTTTGGGGTTTGATTCAAAGGAGAGCCAAATATTCCATTGTATCTACAAAAACGTATCGAGGCTTTGTAGCCAATGTTGTGCTATGCTAAGTAAGTGTTTCGCATTTATAAACGTTTGAATAAAGGGAAAATTAAAACCCACACAATCTATGACTGTACGCTGTTGAGATAATTTCTGATTACATTTACAGAAGTATTCAGTTTCTAATATACCATCTTATGTTAACAACACTTGATAAATGTGTAAAATGTCGCCGGGGAAACGAAGTAGCGCAGTGGCTAGGCGCTTGCTTGCCAGTTCAAAGGCCTTGAATTCGAGTCCTTATTGGCTAATGATTTTTACTACGTATCTAGGGCTCCCAAATCGACCTAGTCTAAAAATAGGTACCAGAAATCTCTCCCAGAAGTAAAGACAACAGGTATGATTCTGAACATTTTAATTACGGACAGTCTATATAAATATAATTCTTCAGACGCATTGTACATACAGTAAAGGTCCCTTTTCATATTATGCCATCAGGCGTATTAGGCATATATTACTAGACTTATATCTCATATAACAATAGCGTTCGGTGGGTTGAGGTGGTCAACATCACGCCGGCCACCTTTACTTCCTATGACTTAACCTGGTATCCATTTATAGGCTGGATTGAGTTGGAAGCCAAGCTAATTTTTTTTTAAAAGAAGTCCTGTTCTGTCCTGAACCGACAACCTTTTGAATCGGCAGGCTGGCGTCTAACCATGATACCACAGGGGCTACTATATAGAAAAAGGCTTAGCATCAGTTGGCAAATGGGGTACAAACGGATGTTCCCCTAATTTTTAATGGTTGAACTTAACGCGTTCCTAAGTAACTAAGACACATAACTTACATTTCCATTGCACAGATTTCATCAGCTCGCGGACGACCTTTGGGGAAAGGACTATCCAGACCTTCCAAGGGCAGTAATCTCAAACGAAGACCTCCATTTTCACCAACGTCGACTTCTACAACAACGACCCAAACAACGATATCCTTACAAACAACGCCTTCAACAACAGTTCCTCCAACGCCAACGGATGGTAGCTGTGTTTATGGAGATAGAACATATCAGGTGATTCCTGTTAATCATTAATTGCTTGTAGTAAATTATGGCGAATAAGTTGAGTTTTCAATCTTAAACGTTTCTAAAAATAGAAAGAAAGTAAAGCGACATACATATGTTTTCCATGCCTTCATGGGTATCAGGAATATAGTGCTAGACGTATATTTTTTACAGATCTATCAGCACTTGGTGGGTGATGTGGTCACCATCACGCAGGACGCCTTTACTTTCCAGGACTGCACCTGGTACCCACTCAAGGTTGAGTCGACCTGGGAGTAAAGGTCGTTTTTGAAAAAAAAGTCCGGCTCCATCAGGACGCGAACTCACGACCTTCCGATCTGCAGGCGGGCGTTTAGCCAGCGACTCCATTTTTAAAAGTAGGGTCAACTTATTTGGCTGGTATAAAATAATTTAGGCTGGTTCAGATGTAGCTCAGAATGTTCAGCCAAACATCTTGAGGTCGACTTGTACACTAGTTCAACTTGTACGACGCAGGTATTTTTGTCATCGACTTAGAAACTAGAGCCAAAGGCAGATCCATGAATAGTAACATCGCTCTCCACATTTAATCAGTGTTACACGCTAGCTCACTCGTGATTGGTTGACCATTAGCCTATCTCACTTCTGATTGGTCGACCTTGAGCCACGCAATCTTGGCACAAAGTGATGGGAGTGTTCCCCAGTGACCATGATATCGCATGTTCTATATTTCAGCATGCCAGCGCTTTAAATTCTCCATTAATATTAGACAACTGGGTCCAACACAAAACCCCTTTTAGAGAGTGATAAAACCTATGTCACAAGCAATGTCTTTCTCGAAAAAAAAAACCTAAATGCAAGACATCCCAGAAAGCAAACAACAGAGTGGCACACCCGTAAGGTCCAGCAGGTAGACTAGTCCTACAAAGTTATCAATGGAACGAGACCTACTTTCCATGCGGAGACTATCGTAAAACTAACCGGTTGATCCGACTAAAAAACTGGGTGTTCATTTTGGAGGGGGGGGGGGTGGCCGGGGAAAGGGGGGGGGGGTTAGGTAGGAGGAATGTGGTGTAATATTAGGCTTTCATACACACTAAATCAAGCATGTCAAACTGAGGGTCTCCCAAGGGCCGCATGTGTCAAAATGTGTGTAGTCATGGCACCTCATGCGACAAATAATTGAAATCACTCCATAAAATTTATTGCATCATATTTTCATTTCTTACATTTAGAAAAATGCAATGTGCATAAAGATGGTTTTAGCGGCCTAGCCAAATTCGTGAAGGCACAGTAATGAAGTAGTTTGAACCAAGTAGAAAGGGAAAAACAAAGAAATTTTAATAGCAACATTGATTTGTATGCAACAGAAGCTAAACGCAGGCGTCGATAGAAATGAAAGAGCTGACAGGTTGGCTCGATCCGCTATCACTACCGACGGTCAGCCTATGGATCATGCTGATATTATCAATGCCCTCAGAGAAATGGGAAGGATAGAGGACTTTGGTGGCAGTGAATCCACATCACTCGCCAGAATGGCAGACTTGGGAATTAAGATCGGCACAGCAAAAAAAACGAGACGCACACCAGAAGACTTGTTAATTAACATAGAACTGGTACTATTAGCCATCGGACGTTGGGGTTCGTACTGAGGGAAGAATCTGAGCACCTATGGACATGTCCGGAGTGCAATGATTATAACCCTACTAACTAACTAACAGCTACACTGCACAAAAATTGACTTGACAAATGCATTGGGCATTATATTTATCGTAAGATCGATGGTTCGTTTCCGAAAGTATTTTTAAGCTGTACTCTTTTGGCGTTACAAAGCTGTTGTTGCAAATAAAACAGTGTATCTTTCTATTCACCGCTGTCCCTGGCGTCCATTTTGACCTGAACATTATGTGAGGGTTAATAAACGGTCACCCCAGCAGTACCCTCACTATTTACTGGGGAAGGGACTTAGTACATTACATCCACCAGCAAGCGCCCCCCTACAACGATCTGACTGCCTTCGTTAACGACTGTTCACCCAACAGCCATGCAGTTCTTTGGCACGAAGGACACACCTTGAACTTGGGTTTCGGACTGCCGACTCCCTACAAGATGTTATGTTATTTTAGGTTATCACAATCGACGTCACTGCACATTGGGAGTTCCCATGCGTGCCCAGTCCTCCCATGCAGTAGCCACTCCAAAGTACTTCTACTAATTGTTCCCATGAGAAGCTAGGTATATTTTACTCTCATGTCACGCAATCGTGTTAGTGTCAGGGATTCCTCATTATCCACTAGCCCAGTCTGTACAGCGTTGACGATATCTGCTCTGTCCATGCTTTTTCCCGGAGTCCTTAGTGCAGTGCTTGCTAGTTGGTCCGCTCGCTTATTTTTCTTTACGCCCGCATGACCAGGTGTGTAGATCCAGGTTACGGAGGTTAAGTACGATTTTCGAATGCTTTCTACCCATTCAGAGCTCATACCACCTGTTGCTATCTTCTGAAGCATATTCATGGAGTCCTTATACAATAACTGCCTGTGTGGCGGTTTGCTCGGATACCCATGCTAAAGCTCTAGAAGCAACGGCTATTTCCATGGTCATGCTTTACGTGGTTGTCTGGTAGGCGCCACTGTCCTCCTGTATTGTTTTCCCCCTTCTTATCTCTGTGTATGCCCCTGCTGACCTTGATCCGCGCTTCATGGATTCATCTGTGTAGATGATGATATCTTCTGGGTCTGAATGCTGATCTATCAGTTCCCTTACTTCTGTGTTTACGGCCGCAGGAATTTGATCCCGGCAGTAACTTCCGAGTGTGATGACAACCTGCATGTCTATTGGTGTATGCGCCCATTCTTTTCCGTGACTGATCACGTCTAGGTCACATACCTGCTGGATTAAATCCTCAGCCTTTGCCATCCAAGAGCCTCTTTTGAGACGCGTTCCTTTTGTGTCGTGTATAGCTTTGTGCAGTGGGATACCCTCGTGTACGCCTTGACCTGTGACACTCTGTATCTGCTAGTTATTGTCGGCAAACCCAGGACATAACGCATGGCGTTGCAGGAGGAGTCTTTTGTGCAGCCGAGTATGAGTCTCATGGCCTCATTTTGTACTCTGTCCAGTCTTTCTAGCTGGGTTTTACTGACAGTGAGGAGGCCAAGACCATAGTCAATGACGCTTAATACAAGCCCTTAAAAGAGAAAGAAAAGTAGGCGTTGTTCAATATCAGCTGCTGCTAGCACATTTAGTGCTGTCAGCCCTTTTCTGGCTCTAAGTTTGACGTTGTCTACGTGGCATTTGTATGCTTAGGTATTTTATGGTGTCCGTTCTCTCGATGTCCATACCACATATGCTTACGACTGGCGTTGGTGTACTGACGATGTGGGTATTCAGAGAGAACCGTGTAAAGGAGGCTTTGGATGGGTTCACCTGAGCTTTTGATTCCTGGCACCACTCACTAAGTCTGTCTAGTTCGTGTTGTAGCGTGGCTGTAATTTCCTGCCTGTTTTTACCTTAACGGCAAACAAAGATATCATCTGCATATGACATTGTTCTGCCTAAGCCTACGCTTTGTGCACTCGTGGCTCCGGTTGTGTACACATTAAAGGGAACAGGCGACAATAGTGATCTCTGGGGCAGACCCATTAGGACGCGTTGAAGCTCGGATGCCCATTCACCACATCGAAGCGACACTGTTCTTTCAAATAGCGCTGCAGCAATCCAGTTGACCACTTTTGTTTCTGTCTGCATATCCAACAGCAGTCTGATGATCATAATGTATAGAACGCTATTGAACGCATCTTCTAAGTCGATAGTAGCTGCAGCTGTTTCTATTCCCTCCTGGAAACCCTCTTTGTGTCGTAGGCAAATACTGCAGCATTGAACCATGTATCTCATTCCTGTCAGTAACCACCTAGTGTAGCGGGTAATAGACCACCTATATGTGCATGCACTAATGTGTGCATGCATTTTACCACCCATACTTTTGTGTGTGTGTTTTCTTTTTTCTTGATATTCATAATATGCATATTATCATATGAACATAACATGCTTATTGATAAAATACAGCTGCAGTGTGAAAGACGTGTTTGGAAGGGCCGAATGTAAGACGGGCCTGCGTGCCAAATTTGTGACCCTTTGAAAAGAGTTCTATCTATCTATCTATCTATCTATCTATCTATCTATCTATCTATCTATCTATCTATCTATCTATCTATCTATCTATCTATCTATCTATCTATCTATCTATCTATCTATCTATCTATCTATCTATCTATCTATCTATCTATCTATCTATCTATCTATCTGTCTGTCTGTCTGTCTGTGTGAACGCTTGTTTATTTTGTATAAATATATGTAATTATGTTTCATCTAAATAACACACAGAACGGTGAAACGATCGAAAAGACCCCATGCTATTCTTTACAATGTTGGGATGGCGCTGTATTACATGGGGATATATTTTGTGACACAGATGGTCAATGTAATACAGAGAGGGAAC
This sequence comes from Candidula unifasciata, assembly GCA_905116865.2. NCBI lineage: Eukaryota > Metazoa > Mollusca > Gastropoda > Stylommatophora > Geomitridae > Candidula > Candidula unifasciata. Next base: position 15,564 of record CAJHNH020002555.1, read on the forward strand.
CAAATGAGTGCTGTCCTCCTTGTACGGTAAGTAGCCATGAAAAACCCTGTGTGAACTACTGAATGATTGAATGAATGAATACATGGAATAATAATTGAAACGAACGAACGAATAAATAAATGAATGAATGAATGAATGAATGAATGAATGATGAATGATGAATGAATGAATGAATGAATGAATGAATGAATGAAGGATTGACTACACTGCAGCGGAGACATTCCCATGCGTACAATGGCTTGAATCATTACAGAAGTCCACTGTGCGTGGAGTCACCTTTATTTTTATTTTATTCCGAAATATGCAGGCGTCGATGGAAATGAAAGAGCTGACATGTTGGCTAGGTCCACTATCACTACCGACGGTCAGCCTATTGATCATGCTGATATTATTAATGCCCTCAGAGAAATGGGAAGGAAAAAAGACTTTGGGTGCAGTGAATCCATATCATAAAGAAATTAACATTAGATGCAGTAAAGCAAACCAACTATTGGGACAGCTAGCTCCCCTCTTACAGCATAAGACAATCCCAATCAGCACAAAGAGACATTTTATTATTATATTCCAAATCTGTGCTACCAGTGCCAGACATGGTCACTCACAACAAACCATAAAAGAAAATTAGTAACCATGGAAATGAGATGTCTGAGAAGGGCTGTAGGAGTGACCATAAGAGATAAGATCAGGAATGAGATCATAAGAGAACAAGTCGGCACAGAACCAACTCTGGATTACATACAAAGACAGCAAGTGAAATGGTTTGCCCACATAGAGAGAATGCCCTGTGACACCATACCATACAAAGCATACATGGAAATGGAAGAAGGACGTAGAGCACGAGGTAGACCAAGAACAAGATGGAAGGATAACATCAGAGAAACTCTACAACAGCACGATGTGCCTATGGTCGAGGCGGCCAGAAGAGCTAGAAACAGAAACTTGTATCTCCCTCGACATCCACAGCGGTAAAAGAGGAAGTGAAGAAGAAGATGAAGAAGAAAGAATCCACATCACTCGCCAGAATGGCAGACTTGGGAATTAAGATCGGCATAGCAAAAAATGAGACGCACACCAGACGACTTGTTAATCAAGATAGAAATGGTACTTTTAGCCATCGGACGTTGGGGTTCATACTGAGGGAAGGATCTGTGCACCTATGGACATGTCCGGCGTGCAATGATAATAACCCAACTAACTAACTAACTAACTAACTAACTAACTAACTAACTAACTAACTAACTAACTAACTAACTAACTAACTAACTAACTAACTAACTAACTAACTAACTAACTAACTAACTAACTAACTAACTAACTAACTAACTAACTAACTAACTAACTAACTAACTAACTAACTAACTAACTAACTAACTAACTAACTAACTCTGTTGGATTCCTTAATCATCAATGAAGAGCTGCTCTACGGTTGGTATCACCTATAACCTGATTAAATGTACGCTTGTTCTTTAAGTTTGTGGTCAGCCACTAAAAAGTGAAAGGTGTAGTGTGAGCATTATCCCAGAAACAGAGGCCGTGAAACATAGAAGATTAATTAAGCATTTTGACCCTCCCCAAGGTTTCTGTGTGTCGGTACATCTTATAGTCTAAATCGCAATAAATTATGTTTAAATTATTTGCTTCATTTATGTCATTGTTACTGTAGTATGCACCTGACGAGATACAGCGAGATATGTCAGGCAATTAATTGTGCAATCTAGTTTGTGCCTTCTTTGTTCAAATAAAATATGTGTGTGTGAACCAGACGGTGCATAAATTCGAGGTTAATCATAAATAATCACATGTTATTATAATTTTATAAAGGTATATGTTCTGTGTTGTTGTAACTATTACGTCTTTGTAGTTCAGGTTTGCTATTGTATTGTTTTACAGGTCATTGAAGTAGCAGTCATATTGTTTTGTGGTTTACTGAAATAGAT
>CAJHNH020002555.1:22500-67500 GCA_905116865.2 Candidula unifasciata
TATTCATTGAAACCACATATCTATATGTGTCTAAGACGATACATTTGTTTGTCTCACAAATTGTTAAATACTTTTGTTAGTACTACAGGGGATGCCTCGGGTGCATGTAGGGGCAATGACTAACGATACGGCAGCGCAGGAAACAAAAATTAAGTAGAAGACAGGATATTAAATATAGAGTTTTAGCTAGATCCCTATTTCCTCTAGGCCTACATATAGGGCAGCGCTGGAGATCAAGATGATGTAGTGGACAGGAGAACAAGACTTTCTTCAACTATGCTGGGCGAAGCCAGGCAATTAAATCTAGTTGGTCTATAAACCTATGAGCCCAGCTGTATAAACCCATTGTATTAAAGGGTTGAAAAGGGCCATTTACACATTTACTTGCTATAGGGTCGATTTGTTAAACGTTGGCTGTCTCATATATGCATACAAATCGGACCCGAAGGAGTGATACTGTCCTGCAGCTTTTATTTCCCCAAAAGTTTCTAGAAAAGAATTCAAACTGCGTCGACCTGGTAGCTCTAGGTAATGTAGGGGGTCGTAGAATGCCGGCCATTGGGCTAAGGCAGTTCCACACTGAGAAAAGAATCATTGAAGACATATCCCCCCTCCCCCTCCCCCACACACACCTGAAAATCGCCGACGGTAGAAATCGAACACTGGTACGTCGCAGGTTATGAAAAGCAACCACTAAACTCAAGCTATAGAGCTGTTTCTTGTACGTTCATCACAATCAAGATTCAGTAGCACTGTTGTATTTGTCTTTCGTTTTATATCAGGAAGTTACGCTCTTTTAGAAGAGGCAAGCAATTTTACGGATGGCAGCTCCGAATGTACATGTTCTAATATACAAAATATTCGGCCAAAGTTGTAAGTGCGCTAGGTGGTGGTCGTGGTAGCTTGTAAAAACGACTGTCTTTTGATACTGGTGGCGATGACTCTTCTGCTTTCGACCTTAAAAAGACGGTTGTTTTGTAGTTTACAGCTAGGCTGTGATATGTGTGTTTTTGGTCTAATAAACATATTTCAGTACCCACACTAATGAATTTCCCCTTATGACATGCTTATTAGGGAAAATGTGTCTATTATTTTACTAAAGAACAATACTCCCCCCCCCCCTCCCAATTTCCAAATGAGCCATTGGAACACACAGGGGGATTTAGGATAATAACTGTAAACACTGACGGGTGTAGGCTAATATACCACGATTTATGTTTATGTAAAATATATGGACACTCCTGCCAAAAGTAAGGGAGCATATTTATTTTCTAATCCAAGGGGCCTGAGACAGAATCAGTGCCAACGGAAACGCTGAACACTACGACGACCACGCCTGCAATTGTCTATAAATGAGGTTTAGGTAAGTAAATTAACTAAATGGCTCTTTTCTACATGTGAAGGTAAACTGGAAAAATGCAACATGGTTTTTTTTTTTAAAGACCTATCAATACTTGATGGGTGAAGTCTAGGGTGACTATACGTGCCATGTTAGGAAAGTCCTGTTGTTTTGTTTTCTTTCGGTGTGTCCCGATCGTCCTGTCGGTAATCCCAAAAAAAAAAAAAAAAAAACATCAATTGTTCCGTTTTATATATAATAAAATTTTTTAATGTCTGCAGAAGTCGCATGTATCTCCTGAAAGGCGCAAATATCGCAGACATGCATTTTCGGATTAACACATAAGAAAAAGAAGAAGATGATAGTGAAGAAGAAGAAGATACACTTATAGTAGCTATGTGCATCCGTGATCAGGTTTCATAGTTTTAAATACATGTTTTGTCTGAAATGTGTTGACGGCTAGTATTTAAAATACATACTACATGAGTGAAAACAATAAGACCAAGGCTCGCAATCCAAGTAGAGAAACAAGTTTTAACTCTTTTGAGTCCCAGGGGGTTAGCATCAGAGGCTCAAGGGGCGGTAATGCAATTTGTTTAATTTCAAAGTGCTACACATTAAAACAGACCATACTAATTCAGGAGCCGATGACAGTGACCTTTAACCCCACCAGAACAACACAACGTGCGATAAATACCGGGGACACAAAGTGCCATCATTCGGATGAGGATCACATGAGGACAGGTCCCAGAAACCCCATTCAACCCATAGGTTGGGTTACATTAGGGCTCCCGGAAACAGCCAGGGTGGGGTTGTAAACCAACAAAAAAATTGCGTCCGTCATTGGGACGCAGGTTATCCTTAATTCAGTTACCGTGCAACATACACATACTATACACAAAAGTGCCAAGGCATTGTTGGGAAACAATATTAGAACACTGCAACAAATAATTGCTGAATGAAACCCTGTAAGGCGGAATTATGCTACAACGTTCACAACAACTAAGCAGCAGAAGCCGATATGTCACCTAAGTGGTAAATCCATGCTTCCAGAACATCGCGTTTGAAAAGTGAGATCTCTAGTTGGATGAAAAAAATATTACTCTTCATTCTCACCTATACAGAGAGGAAACCCTTGAAGTAGAAAGATAGAAGGACACACTACACAACATAACAATTGAAAGCTATAGTTAGGGTACCGGAAATCGATCCTGTCACCGTCAAATGACGTGTGCGTTCTCGCTATGGAAACAAGTGTACTAAGATACTTGACCAGAGGCGCATATATCATTTGGAGGTGACAGGTTCGATTCCCAGCACCGTAACTATAGCTTTCGATTTGTATGCTGTCTAGTGTGTCCTTCTATCTTTCTAAGTTTTTTTTTTTTTAAGTGCTCATGAATACGTCATCTGTTTGTATACTACATACAATGTTTCATTATCACCTAATTGTAGTAAGAATTCACATGTATTTCTTTGACGTATTGTAAAGTGACAAATAACAGCCCTGAAAATGTTATCTACTGGTTTGAATATGAATGAAAAAATGTATAACAAACTCCGCACCCACATGTAGGAAGCGCAGCTGCCAGTTTTTCATTATTATGGTCAGTATGTCCTGCTATAAAGGGACACTATGTTTCGTACATGTTCGTTTGTCGATGTTTGTCATATTTGAACAATTTCATTGTGGCTGCTGCTTGATGTGACTGATTAGTCCTAAAACTGTTTTATATATAATTTCTTCTTATTATTATTAATATTACTGTCCTTTTCCATTCTTTTTCACTTTTTTAAATTGTCTTTTTTTTAACATAAACCAGAGTTATTTTTTATTTAAATATAAATATATGCTGACTTGTGTGCCTCCCCACCTACACGAGTAATTTGTTTATTGTGCTTTCTTCATACAGGAACACCATACCAGCAGAGAACACATGTACGGGCTGTTAAAACAGAAACTGATGTAGCATCCAACACATCGACCAAGGAACAATGCAAACAGATACCAATATTTTCTTAAAGAATTAAAATAATACACTAAAACCAACGCACTCTGTCAGACTATACAGACTGCTTGTTGTCAGTGAAACTGTTTCAATCTACTGTCAGTGAAACTGTTTCAATGTACTGTCAGTGATATTTTTAATCTAGTGGACCTAAAAGTGTTGGGAACTTTGTATTTCATCATGTCCCACAATTTCAGGCACCTAAAGGTCTGTGAGACCTGGACACTTACTAAACAAGCTAAAAAAAAAGTTTTAAAAAAAGTAAAGGACCCTTTTCCACGCCTTAGGTGCATAGGGCATATAGGGCTAGACCTTTATTTTTTTATAGACCAATCGGCACAAGATGGGTGATGTGGTCAGTATCACGCCGGCCGCCTTCACTTTCTCGGGACTGCACCCGGTACCCACTCAAGGCTGGGTCGACCTGCGAGCCACGGTCATTTTTAAAAAAAGTCCAGCCCCACCAGGGAGCGAACCCACGACCTTCCGATCCACGGCGAGCGTCTAGCCGTTCGGCCACGAACAGCGCACAAATGTCTTTGAATACAAATGTTATAGACGGGTTCTAAGAATATCATGGGTAAAGAAAAGAACAAATGCATCCATACTTCAAGAACTGAATATTGTTGGCTATTAAAGATAATAAAACACAGAAAACTGAAATATTTTGGTCACTTAAAACGTCACGGAAGTCTGGAGAGAACAATAATGGAGGGGTTTAGCTACCTGGAAGAGAGGAAGAGGCAGACCAAAGAGATGATGGATGCAGGATGTGGTGGATGATCTCCAGATGGGTGTATCGGACGTGGGACATCTTGCTTGTGATCGATAAGTTTTCCGGAAGGTTGTTATAGGAGCAAGGTTCTGCAAAGGACATGCTGCTGCCTGATTGACTATCTGTTAATCAAGCATGCCGATCTACTGTACATTGCACTTTGTAGTTCTCAAATATAATTATATTGAAGATATCAGGCACGGTACCTCTGTCTGAAATATGCCTGTAGTTCTAGTATTTCATATTCTAACTTCCTTTGCATTATCTTCATGATAATTCATTGCAGTACAATTGCTGAATGAATCAGGAATTGACATCCATGCATTTGGAATATTCCCACACGCGATTGGCCTCCTTCCTCGGTAGCCAACGAAGACTCGACATGCGAACAGTACCGGTTCCAACCCAATTAAAAGACCCTATCATTGCTTCCCCCTCATTGATGAATACCCCCAGAATCTCTACTGACTCTCGTTAAATTAGTCTTTGAGTGCATGAATTCTCTGTTCTATTGAGTGATCTTTTGTCAAGTGATGCAAGCCACTCTATGTACAGGACGCCAGTCCCAATTTTCTGAAGCATGATCTGTGAGTCCGCTATAGCCACATGTCGGGCTGTACTGCTCTAAAGCCATTAGAAAGCTGCCGATAGTTAATGCTCAATTTTCTTATTTATGAGAGGACTGTTGATTGGGGATGGGGAGGGACGTTAGCGCAGTCAATAGTAGACTCACTTTCAAATCCGGCTGAGACTTCTTGCAGCCTCGGTCTGTGTTCGAAACCGGGCGGTTCCCAGGGTTCAGCCAGCCCCTAGGTAATGGGTACCAGAGTTAACACTCTGGTGTAAATGTAGGAACGTCGCTGTAGCTAAGGAGTTGCGTGCGGACGGCGACACAGGCGGACAGTTTCTTATGGTTTATAACTGTGTGCAATTACGCTGGTTCACATCTCTCGACTTTTACCTTTACTGTTTTGAAATACAGAGCATAGCTCTATAGAAAGAGTGATGAAGAGAGAAGAGAGAGAGAGAGAGAGAGAGAGAGAGAGAGAGAGAGAGAGAGAGAGAGAGAGAAGAAAAAAATAGAGAAAGGAGAGAGAAGATGATGATACTAAATACTTGGGGAAAAAATTAAAACAAAACCCTGCTGTCTCCACAGTGAAGGTTGTTGCAGCGTATCCATTATTAACTAAATATGGGAATATTACATGGTGAGATCCCCAATCTCTTCTATGTGTGACTGTGGTACTATTATCTAAATACCATGAGAACTGGGGTTTTTTTCCCGCCAACCACCCATTGCGCAAATCAGACCCAGGTAAATGTTGAGGACTGCACTGTAAAACGATTTTACTGCACCATGAAACGACTTCACTACACCTTGAAACGATTTCACTAGACAATGAAACGACTTCACTACACCTTGAAACGATTTTACTAGACAATGAAACGACTTCACTACACCTTGAAACGATTTCATTAGACAATGAAACGACTTCACTACACCTTGAAACGATTTCACTAGACAATGAAACGACTTCACTACACCTTGAAACGATTTCACTAGACAATGAAACGACTTCACCACACCTTGAAACGATTTCACTAGACAATGAAACGACTTCACTACCCCTTGAAACGATTTCACTACACCATGAAACGATTTCACTACACTATGAAATGATTTCACTACACTATGAAATGATTTCATTGCACCCTGAAACGATTTCACTGCACCTGAAACGATTTCACTACACTATGAAATGATTTCAATGCACCATGAAACGATTTCACTGGACCTGAAAAGATTTCACTACACCATGAAATGATTTCAATGCACCATGAAACGATTTCACTGCACCTGAAATGATTTTACTGCACCTGAAACGATTTCACTACACTATGAAATGATTTCAATGCACCATGAAACGATTTCACTGCACCTGAAACGACTTCACTACACTATGAAATGATTTCAATGCACCTGAAACGATTTCACTGCACCATGAAACGATTTCACTGCACCTGAAACGATTTCACTGCACATTGAAACGATTTCACTGCACCTTGAAACGATTTCACTGCACCTTGAAACGATTTCACTGCACCTTGAAACGATTTCACTGCACCTGAAACGATTTCACTACACCATGAAACGATTTCACTGCACATTGAAACGATTTCACTGCACCTTGAAACGATTTCACTGTACCAAGAAACGATTTCACTGCACCTTGAAATGATTTCAGTGCACCTTGAAACGATTTAACTACACCTTGAAACGATTTCACTGCACCTCGAAACGATTTCACTGCACCTTGAAACGATTTCACTGCACCTTGAAACGATTTCACTACACCTTGAAACGATTTAACTACACCTTGAAACGATTTCACTGCACCTTGAAACGATTTTACTACACCATGAAACGATTTCACTGCACCTTGAAACGATTTAACTACACCTTGAAACGATTTCACTGCACCTTGAAACGATTTCACTGCACCTTGAAACGATTTAACTACACCTTGAAACGATTTCACTGCACCTTGAAACGATTTCACTGCACATTGAAACGGTTTCACTGCACCTTGAAACGATTTCACTACACCAGGAAACGATTTCACTGCACCTTGAAACGATTTAACTACACCTTGAAACGATTTCACTGCACCTTGAAATGATTTCACTGCACCTTGAAACGATTTAACTACACCTTGAAACGATTTCACTGCACCTTGAAACGATTTAACTGCACCTTGAAACGATTTAACTGCACCTTGAAACGATTTCACTGCACCATGAAACGATTTCACTACACCATGAAACGATTTCACTAAACCATGAAACGATTTCACTATCTACAAAGCTACACAAATCTTCTTCTTCGTCACCTCCTCTTTTACCTCTTCAGGTGTCGAGGTTCTGCATCTTGCTCTCTTCCGACCACCTCGACCGTAGCTACATCATGCTGTTGAAGAGTTTCTCTAAAGTTATCTATGCATCTTATTCTTTGTCTCCATGCTCTCTGCACCCCTCTTCTCTTGTGATGTACGCCTGGTATAGTATGGCATCACAAGGCGTTCTCTCTAAGTGCACAAACCATTTCATTTGCTGTCTTTGTATGCAATTTGCAGCCAGTCTCAGACATCTTATTTCCATGACTAAAGCTACACACTATATACTAAAAACAAAACAGTTGAACGTCTTCTTCTTCTTAAAGTCCATGTCATGTGGTGTTGGTAGTCAAGTCTATTTTCAACCTTCTGTCTATTGAAACACTCTGAAACAGATGACTCTCCATGATGTCAAACTGTCCAGCATCTTCTATCTTGGTCACCCTCTGCTTCTCTTCCCTCGAATTTTCCCACTGTTACAACGTACTTCTGCTTTCGCCTTCTCTTGACATGACCATAGAATGTAGCTCATCTCTTTCTGATGAGGGTAATCAGCTCTCTTCATGAGTAGATTCTTTGAGACATCTTCATTACTCTTTTTATCTGTCAAGGGTATTAACATCATTCGTCTACTCTGCAGTTTCCAAATAATTTGTCACTAATCTACCATCTGTCAATGATTCACTTCCCTATAGCAGGATAGGATTTGTATAGCTTTTAAGAATTCTCTTTTTTGTCTCAGTTGACAAAGAGAGACTGCAAATAATTTTTTTTCTCTATAAAATGCTGCCTTAGCTTGAACTGTCCTACATTTAACTTTTTAAATACATCTTCCATCTTATGTTATTATGGTACCCAAGTACTTTAACGTATGAACTTGCTTGAGGATTAAACCATTTACTTTTATGCTGCATTTCAGAGGGTACATTTTCTTTGTAATTACCATTACTTGTTTTTTCTGCTGTTCAGACTAAAATCATTGTGTTGATCTTCTGTTATAATTATGTCCATGATTTTCTTTGCAGCTTGTGTTTAATTTTCAGCAATCAAAACTATAGCGTCAGCATATCGCAGGTTGTTAACAATTTGCCTACCAATCGATATTCCTGGTATACCATGTATGTTTCTAATTATTATTAAATATCACCCGTTGATAATGAAATAAAGCAGAAATAACAAATGATAGAAATAATAAAAGTTAACTCAAAGTAATATTTACTTTTATTAAGCACAATAAAATTCTTAAAAAATAAAAGATGAAGATGGTATTTTTTTTATAAAATCCTTTAAATTTTATAGAAGAAAAAAGGGGGTAGAGGAGCAAAGAAAATGTCAACATTTGTGATCTGTAGAATACGGTAAAAAATAAATAATCTGAACTTAAAAAAAAAAAATGGTGTTTCAATATCAAAAGTTTGTTAAACTGAATGTGCCCTAGAGTGTAATGATATCAATATTCTTGTTTGTAAAGCATGCTTTATTACAGTAAAAAGTGCTGCATTGACTGATAATAAAATTGTTATGTCATTCCACCCTGCATGCAATCCAATACTCTCTTTGTGCCTATTACATGACACAACAACCTCTTCCAGTGTGTGACTTTTGTACTCCTGCCTGTAAACCATGAAAATTGTCTTTTTCTAAACCTGCCAACCAAAGAAATGAAAAATGGACACCTGGTATGTAAAGAATTACGAAACACATTTACTAACCTATAGACCACAGAGCCGCACACAGCACTTGAAAGTCAGTCAAGTTATTAAAAGAACTACATGCATCACAAAATTTTTCAGTCCTGACCAATGCGCCATGTGAGATTGGATATCACCCATGAGTTCCAAAGCACGAATGATTTAACCAGTGCCTAGCTTAACCATACCATAAAAACCCAGCCTCTCTAACATCCTTTGGTATTTCTGTCAAGTGTGTCATGTGTTGAAGTAAACTTGTTGCTGTAGAGAGGCTTTGTCAATTCCTTCACTTTCTTATGAGTGCAGATCAATTTTTTTAAATTACACAAAGGAACTGTGGTTTTTCAGGTGAGGCTGTGACACTTTTCTGGTCTACATACACTACACTAGCAGCATGGCACCTCAGACTTAGCAGAGATTCTGGAGATTCAGAACTGTGTCCATGTAGACAGGCACCAAAGAATACTGAATATGTGCTACAGATATGCTCTCCACATCCAGGTTTGACCAGTTGGCATTTAGGTGAATACCAAGCTACATGAAACAGTGGAAGACATGCGTTGCACTATAGACTACATAGAGGCCTGTGGCCTTCACATCTGAAAACCACTGGCAGAGAGAATGAAAAGAAGATACGTAATTTTTTTTTTAAACACCATTTCTTTAGCCTAAAGAGTTCTCCTGATGTTTATTCAGTGTATTACAAGTGAGATGTGAAATATGTACTGTGCATATTACAAGTGAGATGTGAAATATGTACTGTGCATATTACAAGTGTGATGTGAAATATGTACTGTGCATATTACAAGTGAGATGTGAAATATGTATAGTGCGCAGTGTCAGGTAAAGGCAGTCCAATGACAGGCACAGCTGTTAGAATGTGAAGTGTTAGACATTGACACTCTCTAGAATAATGAGGTTTGGTGGCTAACTTTATTCTACACTGCTTTTCTTTCCCAGGTGAATTCAATAAATTTGTCCAGAACTCATTTTATGAAGCTGGTCAGAAAACAGCATTTCCATCACTGGGAATAAAATCCAAACCAAAGTTAGGTAAAACAGAATTTAAACAAATTAATTAATGTGCTCTATTATTATGTGTCTGTAAAACAGCAAAACCATTATATCAAAGTCCATTAACTAGACAGTTTAATAAATAAACCACACTTCATTACTAATATAAAACATGGTTAACTTGTAAAGGGTAAGGATAAAACAAGCTAGCTGCAAAAGAAAAAGTATCGGCAGTTGATTTACTGTCTTTATAAAAAAAACTTCTTGCAAAGCAGCAATAGTAGTTATTTAAATCACACAAAAAAACTACACATCAGATGACTTGATCTACTACATAAGAGTGAAGAAAAGAATGAATGGCAAAACATGACAAAAACAATTAAATGTCGGCAGTGGTTTCATGAGTACCAATTAACTGCACTGTAATGAGACTTTTTTCCTTTTCTTTTTTGTTTTTTCTGCATAAATCCAAAGAAATAACTGGGTTCTGCTCGTTTACAGCAAGGCTGAAATATTTGTGCCTTTGAGCCAATACATATGACTTCAGGTAGAGGTTGCCTGGTTGCCTTCCTGGGTGACATGTCTCTTTCATACATACATACTAAGCTAGTCTAGTCAATCACAGGGAACAACTAAAAGAGTTTTTAAAGCTGACTGACGTATTCTTGTCTTCAGGAAGAAAGAATAGCTTATGAAAATTAGTATTAAAAAAAAAAAAAAGAATCTAATTTCACTTGAGCGTGAAAGCCACCATTGTGTTTTTGTTTGCGTTGAAAAAACAAACAAAATTTAAACATTTTGTTGCTGAGCGCTTCCGATGCAGTCTAGCTGCTATCATCACTGGCACATGGGGCATGTGGTGCTAGACCGATATTTTTAAAGACCAATAAACATTTGATGTGTGATGAGGTCACTATCCTATTTGCTGCCTTTACTTCCCAGAAAAACTAAACAAATTATAATGCACCAACTGGTGCTCACAAATGCAGAAGAGAGAAGTAAAGACAAGAGGACATACCAAACAAAATACAAATCAAAACCTATCATCAATCAGCAGGTACTGTACTAATGCCACGGCACGCCTGACAACCTCTTTCTCAAGATAATTCTCCAGCCCTATTTTCTTTCACAGCCAATGCATCTTTATTGTTTTGTATCCACTTTCATGGAGGTCTGCCTCTAGGTCGTTTCCCAGAAACTGTACCATCCATCACTGATATCTGCAGGCCACCATGATGCTTAACATGGCCAAAATACCCCAGCTTTTAGAACAGGGTGCTGTTTATGAGCCAATTCTCCTCAATGCTCAGATCAGGTAGGATGTCAGTGTTTTTCTTAGTAGCTATAGCTTTCTATTCTTTTACTGTCTGATGTGTTCTCTTGACTCTTTCTTCTGAATATGCAAGAATTATAGCCTCTTTATCCTGTTGTTTAAATGGTCTCAAGAGTTTCCCAGTGATTTATTGACAAGAATGAAAAATATGTGTCTTGCTGAACTACACACAATCCGCTAGAATTATTTAAAAAAACAAACAAAAAAACTGTTGACTTCATTACACCTAAAGTTTACTTGCTTTCATTATGACATTTGTATGCTGTTGTTTCCAGGCCTGCCCAAAAATCATGGAGCTAGGAATTAAAATTAAAACCCTCAAGTCTTACAAGGAATCAAGTGGCCATTTCATGAGGTGGAAATTTCAGCCCTCTGGTCACTAAACCCTCTTCTTCTTCTTCTGCTTTTCATCTCTAGAATATCCCGCATGTGAGTTCCGGTGCAGCATTTTTGGAGGGGGAAAACCCCAAGACCCATTGCTCCTTAATAAGCATGTTGTAAAATCCACTAATGACTTGCTGAAATTGGATATTCTGTGCCGAAAAGATTAGATATTGCAGCCTAACTGTAAACCACAACGTGCCAACTGCCATTTTAAGGGCAGATGAAGAAGCAATCTCTAGAAAATATCTTTATTCAATCATGGCAAGCCCTCTCTAGGGTTGTAACGAGATTACCATTCAACAAAGGACCTAGCTAGTACATGACAATGATGATATAATGACAACTGCAAAAACAAGCATTATTCTTGAATGTGTTAATACAGTTTTAAAACAATGCTATTGCTTATTTCACACACAGAATACATGATACCACACCTGGCAACAAACCGTTGATCTGACAAACCATTCATAAAATCATAATAGAACACCGGGTGAAAAACACATCACAGAGACAATGATCCATGAAATAATGCAACAGGCCTAAACAACAACAGACCAATGACTACAAAGAGAACTATAATTTTGATGCAAAATCCAAGTTCATCATGAAACAATACAATAACAGCTCAGCTGATCTTCTTCAGTAGAAGAGGGCAGTTAGCTATAAAACAATATATTCCTAGGTACTTGTCACAGGAAGGTGGGTGACAAATATTTTCTCAAATATTAATTGCACATGTAGCTGTAAAAAAAAAAAAAACAGGCTGCAACATTCTTATCTGGCCAAGACACTAAGAGGTCAGTGTAGCCGCTAATTTTGCTGAGTGCACACACTAATAAAAAATTGGGCAGTGTCTGTGTGTATTCCTACTCCAATTTGATGATGAAACCAAAAGTGAAACTGGACAATGTCAGAGGTAAAGAGCTCCACTTCCAGGCATTCCAACTCATGTGGATTTCTACCTTGCTTGATGTAAAAGAACCACCAGTCAAACCAGTGAGCTGTCTGCATCATGTCATCCTTGATCACATCCAACCTAAAAATTTGACAATTTTTGGAGCTTCTCCAGCAGCAGAACCACCTGGCTGTGACATCTTGCAGTCAACATCAGCTGAACCTACACTCCACCTGTACCCTAGCTGTGTGCTAATAATTTTCAGTAGAGATGTTTCTTTATGCCAAGGTGTCAAAGCATATTCATTTTCATCTCTCTTCCCATCTAATTTTTCCTAACATCACAACACCAGCAGACAAGTACATTAGTCTACTTATTATGATAACAAATCTTTTGAAGCAATAAAAATTTTGCTGTACATCTATTTACATGTGTAAACATTTATTTAAAAAAAAAAAAGCTCAGGGAATAATAAAAAATAATAATCAAACATTAATACAGATTTGCTTTAAAAAAAAAGGTTAATGTTTGATCATGAAAATCATAATAAATGAGCAATAAGCATATTATCATATGCTAATCTTCTTCTTTAAACTTCTGTTTTGTCACTGTTACCAGGTTTACCACTGCCATGGGCTGCAAGTCCCATGTCTCCTCATAACACAATATAACACTATCATCTGAAAAGACAGAAAAGTGCACATGTATCAATCAATAATTACAGGGTATAGCCCAGTGACATGGTTTCCTGTCTGTCTTGTGCTTTCACATGGCTTGGATGATGATCAGTTCCTCTTTTTGCAGGTTTTAGCTACATTATTTATGTATCTTTTTCTTTGTTTTTCTCTTGCCTTCCTCTCAACTGTTCTGCTGTAAAGAAATCACTACAGTTTGGCCTGGCTGCACTCTCACTAGATGGCCAAACCATTTCATTCTTTGTCTGTCACTATAATCCAGACATGGTCTTATTCCAACTTTCTCTCTAATGCTCATATTCATAACTCTGTCACTTCCTGTGATGTTAGTGACCTTATGGAGACAGCATTTCTCAGGTTATTTTCTATTCTAGTGCCCTTTTCACTGGCCATGTCTGGCAGTGATAACATAAAGTAGGGATGAAGATACTATTATTCGTCTGCGTTTTCTTGGAAAAGAGACATCTGAGATTTTAAGCAGTGGGGCTAACTAACTAGTTCATGACAGCATTTGCCTCCTGCACTCTGGTTTCTGTTTCTCTATCGAGTCTGCCTTCTTTTGTAAATATGCTTCCTTGAAATTTGAATTCTTGTACTTGTTTTATTGTAGTACCATTGATATGAACATTCATGTTATTCTGTGTCCTGCCAATGACATGTTCAAATAATGAATACACACTTAACAAATAAACTGGCATATATGGGAGTAAAAAAAAAAAAAAGTATTATGCAAAATATTGTAAAACACACTTCAGTGAACATTTAAGATATTTTAAAATGAACACAATTCAAAAGAACACTGCTTCATCACCACAAAGATAAAAATACTGCAGAAGCTCATAAGCTAAAAGAACTGTATGTCTAGCCGATAACTAAATTATCATAAAAAATGGTAACATCGATAATGCAATAAAAATAACAAGTGAAAAGCTTTGATACATGGTTCTGGCTGGTTGTTTTCCCAGACGATAGTATGATACTGTGGGACAGGGAAGTGTGGAAATCTCCACCCTTGGCGATTGCTACCTTGGCCAACAAGCTTATATTTAAAAAAAGTCTTCCAAGATCAGTGCACTGTGTTCAGGAATATGTTTCTCAAGGCTCGTGGATATGTTTCTTCTCAAATTGCTCAGCTCAGAACCTATCTGAAGACATCCCCCCTCTCCCCTCTCTCTCTCCCCACATATACACACACGTTTACACACACAATATCACTAGCCTCCTGTTCCCTTGAATCCATCTCGATACCTATATCAGTCATGCTCAGATTGTCTTAATACTGTAGTAGAGACCAAACCCGATATCTTCTAGCCATCCTAGGTCAGTTACAAAAATCAAATTATACAAGCGCACAGCTTCATCACAAACATGACTGCCAAAAGCACACAGCTTCATCACAAACATGACTGCCAAAAGCACACAGCTTCATCACAAACATGACTGCCAAAAGCACACAGCTTCATCACAAACACAACTGCCAAAAGCACACAGCTTCATCACAAACATGACTGCCAAAAGCACACAGCTTCATCACAAACATGACTGCCAAAAGCATACAGCTTCATCACAAACATGACTGCCAAAAGCACACAGCTTCATCACAAACATGACTGCCAAAAGCACACAGCTTCATCACAAACATGACTGAAAAAAGCACACAGCTTCATCACAAACATGACTGCCAAAAGCACACAGCTTCATCACAAACATGACTGCCAAAAGCACACAGCTTCATCACAAACATGACTGCCAAAAGCACATAGCTTCATCACAAACATGACTGCCAAAAGCACACAGCTTCATCACAAACATGACTGCCAAAAGCACACAGCTTCATCACAAACATGACTGCCAAAAGCACACAGCTTCATCACAAACATAACTGCCAAAAGCACACAGCTTCCTCACAAACACAACTGCAAAAAGCACACAGCTTCATCACAAACATGACTGCCAAAAGCACACAGCTTCCTCACAAACACAACTGCCAAAAGCACACAGCTTTATCACAAACACAACTGCCAAAAGCACACAGCTTCATCACAAACATGACTGCCAAAAGCACACAGCTTCCTCCTAAACACAACTGCCAACATTTAAAAACATGTGCAAATGGAACAACGATCAACCAAGCGGAAATATATAAAAAAAAAAAAAAAACTAATTCACTACACGTAGACCAGTTTGTTCAACCACAACAAAACATGACTGTCAAACACACTTCAACAAGTCTTTCATTTACTTTATCATTAAAGTAATGTGAAAAACAACAGATCTGAATTATTCTAGTAACAAGTTATCCTGACCCATCAAGTTCAGGAGCTTAATTCTGCAGCTCAACTCTTGATGCTATTTATCTCTTGATGTTCTCCATTTCTCAGAATTGTGCAACTTTTAATGCTCTCCATTTCCTGATATTCACTTCCTGATGTTTTTTTTATCCCTTGATGCTCTCCTTGATGTTGTACTCCCACATGATGCAGAAACATAAGCTGACTCAATAAAACCAGCTACTACAATACATGAAGTAGGAAGATTTCTTCCCACCTTGATATTGAACACGGTCTACTGTCTCAGCAGGCAAGTGAGCAAAAGAAAAGAGAAGGAAAACCCTAAAAGTGCCTACTGAAGTTGCATATAGTAAGCCTTGGGCTTGAAAAATAGCACAATCTAACTCCATTTATCTAACCCCATTTATGACAGTAAGTAATTACTAAAAGGATACACATCTCTATCTGAATACTTAACTTCAATCAATCAATCAAGAATTGACCTCTCTGCATTAAGGACATTCCCATACATGCTCCAATCCCTCCTCAGTAGCTAAGAAACAGACCTTAGGCTAAAAGTGCCAATTACAACCTGCTTAAAAGTCTGCCACTAGCTTCATGTCAGCACACAAACATTCTACTAACTGCATTTTTTTTTAAATTGGGATTCGGGGCCTCAGTATATTAGGAAAAAAGGTACAGACCCACTGTCTCCCAATCAACTATGTCTTAAAAGTGACTAATTAGCGGTGCTTCCTTTAAAATTGGAGTGCATCTGCCTGAGAAGCGAGGAGGTCACAGTCCCGCTTATAAATAAGCCAGATCTGTATGTTGGATGTGCATGCAAAACTAAAGTCCTAGAATGAGACTTAAGTCCATAAGTGGGCAAACAAGCAGAACTTTCCGCCAGAGTTTGCAGTTGGTGATGAAGAAGATGGCCAATGGGTTAATTTCTGAAAAAAAACTATTAGTGAAACAACCAAACCTTCCATAAAATAATGTATGTATGAATCAACAATTTTTAAAGAATCTGATCGTGAGGGTACACAGGACAATCTGAAATAGAAAAAGGTAACAGGCATTTAGTACAAGGTGAAAGAGAACTGTTACAAGAAATGTACTATAATCAACAGCATATAGAACACCCTGTGAAAGTGCACTGAAAAGATTCCCCATTATTCACCAGTCTCCTCTGACCAATGAATTATCATATGTTTAATAATGTCCAGCGTCCACTATCCTTGATGTTCACATTCTGTAGCATGTCAATTTTGTGTTTTTTCTTTCCGATGTAGGATAAAAGTCAAGGATCTCTCTCACCGCTTTCAGCTGTATTGGGCATGTAGCGCGAGACCTATATTTTATAGACTAATCGACAGCCGATGGGAGATTTGATCAACATCACACCCACTGCCCTTACTTCCCATGACTTTAGCTGGTATCCATTTAAGGATGGGTTGGTTTGGGAGTCAAGGTGATTTTTTTTTTATAAGTAAGCTTTGTTCGGATATGACCTTATGAACTTCGGACCCGCGGGTGAGTGTCTAGCTGCTACACCATGGTGGCTCCCTCTAATTTCGGTAGTCAAAGAATTCTTCTGAAATAGTTAATTTTTGGAGGTTGCAGTTTCTGAAAAATGAGGTAGAGGCCCATCTCTGCAAATGTGGATACACGACCTGAAGATGCACTGGCAATGAAAGCAAACATCCCTGGAGAACTGGCTGGAGAAAGAGAACCTTTCAGGCATGCTGTGATGAGAGCGATGTTCTGTAGAGGATCTGCTGTCTGATGATGATAGTAGCCTAAACAAAATGGCATAGATGAGTCTGGCCAAGTTTCACTCCAATGTCATGTAATCAGGTTTAGTATCAGAGACTTACCCACAAATCTAGCCTGAACTATAATGACTAAATCAGCCATATCCACTCTACTTCTTTCTCTCTTCAGTTTATGAATTACCAGGTGGTCTGCGCATCCATTACCTTTTACTCTAGCATGTACAAATGTATATGACACAGGAACGATTCATGGTCTCTACATTAATATTATTTTTATTTAATTTGTATACTAGCATCCCCATATGTAAAGTATGAGAAATACTTTTAGTGTTTCCAAAACCCAGTCCACTGGATGCAGACATATAAAACAATTTACTATAAATGTTTTACATCTATAAAGATATCTAAACTCATCTGACTACATTTTATAACAAAGAATAACAAGCATCTTACATGGTGTGAAACTACTGCTCAGCAGGTGTCAAATCTGCACGTTTGGCAGAGAATCTGAAATAGATGTAAACACTATTTAACAAAAAATTTCACATCTATATATATTTCGGCAGTCTATACAATATAAAGTGACCTTGCTATGATATAATTTGATCTATAAAACCTACATTACTGAAAATATCACACGCTGACATCAGCAACACACTGTGTTAAAAGTTGAAGATTAGAAGATAGACTTTATTGCACCAGGTTTTATCTCATATGACCGGGTCTCTTTCTGCAAAATGGCTTGCCCCCTGCCAAGAGTGTTGCACAAAGCATGAACACCATGGCTCTGGTGACGATCTCCAAGGGCATCCGTAAAAGTTGCACTTGTGAACCAACAAAGCAGCCATGAAATGAATCCAAAACCTTCAGAGAATGAGGTAAACAGCTTGACCATTTTACCACGGAGACACCCAAAACATTTCAGCAGTGGCTTGAAATCAGGATCTTCCGCATGTAGTCAGATGTGATAACCACTACACTGTGAAATCATATATTTCAAATTTTTGAAAGGTCACTCAAACAACAAACAAGATCCTTTGTGATGTCATATCATTTAATGGCTGTGTATTAGACGGCACACATAAAAAGCCAAGAACAGTAAAACTGTAATCTATGATGTATGTCATAAAAGGCAATAAAGGCGTACTGGCATGATATCCGTAGAAAATTTTAGCAGCAAAATCCAACCAATCTCAGCAAGTTTACTAAAGTCTTGGAGCCAGATGGCTGAGGGTCTATGTCTATTGAGCGATGAAAAACAGAAGAAGAACCATGAAGAGGAAGAGGAGAAGGAGAAGAAGAAAGTTGGAGGAAAAAGAAAAATAATAAGAAGTAGAAAAGGAAGAAGAAGAGGAAGAAGATGAGGAACAAGAAGAAGAAAAAGAAGAAGAGGAGGAGGAGAAGAGAAGAAGAAGAGGTCCTGTTCAGATCATTTCTATTTTCATGCTCTGCGTAGAAAAACTTTTGGTAACTTTTCCTGCTCCATGACCACATGTATTTTCATGACCTGGGTGTCTTCAATGACCTAGGTATCTTCAATTACCTGGGTGTCTTCAATGACCTGAGTATCCTCAATGACCTGAGTATCTTCAATAACCTGGGTGTCTTCAGTGACCTGGGTATCTTCAGTGACCTGGGTATCTTCAGTGACCTGGGTATCTTCAATGACCTGAGTGTCTTCAATGACCTGAGTGTCTTCAATGACCTGAGTATCTTCAATGACCTGAGTGTCTTCAATAACCTGGGTTTCTTCAGTGACCTGTCTTCAATGATCTGGGTGTCTTCAATGACCTGGGTGTCTTCAATGACCCAGGTGTCTTCAATGACCTGGGTGTCTTCAATGACCTGAGTATCTTCAATGATCTGTGTGTCTTCAGTAACCTGGGTGTCTTCAATGACCTGGGTATCTTCATTTACCTGGGTGTCTTCAAAGTCCTAGTGCTGGTTTCTTCTTCCAGGAACTATGCTTTCCATCACTGTTTTTTCTAAATCAGTGTGGTATTTAAACTAATTATGCCTAACTTAACATTACTGAATATTTGAATAAGAAAACTATTCCTCCCTGTGTGGGATCTGATGCTCTATCAAAGGGGGAACAAATGATTAGGGGGGGGGGGGAGGAATAGCCCACTGCCTCCCTAGCATGCATGACGTAAGAGTTCACTAATTAGGGGTTTCCTTACAGTCAGAGTGCATCTTCCTGAGAAGTGAGGAGCAAAAAGTCTGTGTACAAATAAGCTTGATATGTAAAACAATCTGTCACATTCTGGAACTCAAGTTCTAGAACAAGACTAAAGTCCAGAAATTGACAAACAACCAGAACTTTCCGCCTGAGTTTACAGCCAGTGAACACAAAGAAAAAGAAATCCTAACATCACTGCAGCACTTCTGATCTCAGTAAAATATGTTTTACTGTTTCTGTGCTATCAGTGACAAAAAAATTTGATACTGACTGAGAAATTATTCAGTTAGAAAATTTCCTATCATTCCAAACCCAACAAAGACTGATTCTAAAAACAAAAAAAAAATATAAACTCATGCACTTACGCCGAAATTGAAATATTTTCCAATGATTTTTCAGATGATCTTGAACTTGTTTGATGGCAGTAACAGCACTGAAAATATATTTATGCACATACTTTTGTACTGAATTCTTGAACATATATTCAATGATGAAGAGATATTGTAAAACTAATAACACAGGAAAGCAAATGTTATTTGATACACACACACACAAACAAACACTAGTGCAGTGAAACAAAACAGAGAATCAAAGTAAGGGGTCTGATTGGTTATTAGAATCAGGAAAATCCTAGGTTGCAAGAAATAAGGTAGTGAAAGAGAGTGAAACTTTGTGAATGTGTGAACTTTGTGGCAACATGGGAGAACCCAGGGAATAGTCGAATAGGGATTCATTCTGCCACAGGACCCCAGAACTGGAGGGTGTGAAAGCTGATTGTCTGTATAGAAATCTACACTGAATGAAAGCTGAGAGAAAGGTAATGCTGATGTGTTGCTACTGAGTACTGACTGGGGTCGTGTACATGTCAGTAATAGACACTGAAGGTTTGGCCGTGCGATCTAAAGTGCAGATAAGTGGAACCTGGATATGTGAAATAAGTGTCCTGCTGTAGATTGTCCCTAGGCTGTTTGTTAGACTGCAGGACAGACTCTTGTAGTCCATGTACTGTGCTCATTGAATGCGAAACTGTCATCAACTGTTATGTGGAGGAGTTGCGGGAGTTTGATAGGATAGAAACTCTGTGAACACTAGACAACGACCAGATTCTTACTACAATAAAAGAAACATTACAACTAGGCTGTACATGCCTAACTAAAATCGTCAACTTCATGCCGATAAGCTGAGGTCAGGGTTATTCAATTATGTTTACTTAGGGACCTACATGTTTAAAATGGGGGTCTTCAAGAGCCAGCACTCAAGCCCCAGCTTAGAAAGATCATTAATACAATACAATAAGCAAAGATCATTGGCCACCGGCTAGGCCTCTGCTGGCCGCCAGTTGAATAGTCCTGGCTTAGGCAGTCATGTTTTGCTATCTCATACGGTAGGGAAATCTGGCATCCAGGGAAAGTTACCATTATCAATGGCTAAATCTCTCCACTTCCTGAACAATTCAATTATTAGAAAGAACCTTACCTTTCTGATGGAACTATGGATCCAATGTTGCCTGCAGCTCCTCCTGACATAACAGACACACATTCTGCCACCATCTGTGAGCTAACATCTACGTCACTAACTTCCAGGACTTTGCTCTGGTTGCTCTCATTTTCTATCAGCAGAAGTAGCCTCCCTTGTGCCAGACCTAACAAGAGTTGGGTTACATGGCCCAGACACGCAGGAGTCAACGATTTTTGGCTTACCTGGTCAGTGAAGTCAAGAATGAAACAGCAAATGTAATAATAATGTCAGGATAGTCACACAGTTATAGTTAAGAGTTAGCTGCATATCCTTTACAAAAGGCTGCAGAACCAATTCCAGCATTTTGTTGTTGCAATTTTTGGTTTTAACAGGCAATTTTACATTCAGTAGTTTGCCACTGTTTTATAGATCTTAACATATATTTAGAGTAAATCAATATTAGATGTAATTTATAACAATCATTTCCAATGAGTTCTTTGGTGCCAAATTTATTAGATAAAACTGACCAGTCATGAATAGTCTTTCAACAGCAAAGAGCTGAAACAAGACCACTAAAGACTCAATGCCGCCATATTGTCTTTGAGATTCTCAAATGGTGTTAAACACTGTATAATGTTGTTAAAAACATAAAAATGGTTCTTTTTAACACCATTTTATGTCCACTGGGTGTTTCACTATAATCCTAGTTTTCTGTCCATTATTTGTTTATGAGAACTATTCAGCATATTTGTTGTTTCATAACACCTTATGTTCGGCCAACTATTTACATGATATATCCTTTCCTCTTTCTTGGTCTACCGCAGCTAGTCACTATATTCATTTTTTTAAAGGACCCTTCACATCTTTGGTGCATCAGGCATATGGTTCTATACCCATATTTGTATAAACTAGCTGGCAATCAACTGGATATGTGGTCTAAATCATGTAACCTTTTCTTCCCATGACATTTCCTGGGACTTATTTTAGTCTGGGTAGACCCGGGAACCGGTATCAGTTGTGAATATCTGTCATAGTGTGGATTTGAACCTAAGACCTTCAGACAGGCAGACAACCACTCGCTGTATCACTGCAACTCTCAGATTCAAATTCTTATAGTGATAGAGATTTTACAACTACAGCTCTAGGAGCAACCCAACTTTCAGAAAAATGGGTGACAGATAATTTAAAGAAACATTGAGAAAGAATATGTAGTGAGAAAGAGAACAGCTCACTTCACCTCATTTTATGGTGACTGTCTGAAATCTCACCAGCCATGAGATTACTTGTAATTGGGTTAGCTACATTTCTTTTGTTTTTATTATCTTATAGTCTTTTGCCAAGCATTCTCTTGTCAACAACCAACATACTGTTGCATGTTTCCGACTTTCCAGATGATAGTATTATACTGTGCTGTGGAGATGCATGAGAATCACAGCCCATGGCCATGGTGAGCATGACTAGCAAGACCTGCTGTCATTAAATCCCTAACAATTAGAGCATGGGATTGCCAGATTATTTGTGCTATATCATATATTCGACAAAGGTTGTGGGTTTGAGTCCTGACGAAACTGGACTTTTTTCATAAATGACCTTGGCTCCCAGGTCGACCCAGCCTTGAGTAGGTACCAGATGCAATCCTGGGAAGTATAGGTGGCCGGCGTGATGCTGATAACATCACCCACCAAATGCTGACTGGTCTATAAAATATAGGTCTAGCCCTATATGCCCAAGATGAATAAGGCGTGGAAAAGGGTTCTTTACTTTATTTTACTTACTATTTATTTGACAGGCCTTTTTTCTTCAGACTGTCAGAGCCCTGTGAGTACAGTCATGTGGCGGAGTAGACCATAAAATGGGTAAACCGTGTTCAGGGTACACCCCAGAGTTGACACCAAGGTCAGTGGCGTGACTGGCCAAGTATGTGCTGTTTGCGACGGCGAAACCAGCGCTCAGTAGAGACCACTTGAAGACTACAAGTAAGAGTGAACTCTTTTCCGAGCAGGTTCTCGACATGCTTGTTCCATGACCTTACTGAGCGGGTTAACCGGTCAAAAGGCATGAGGTGAGAGAACACAGGAATTGGACGTGGAGAGTTTGGACCGAGAGGACATGTTAGCGAGACAGAGATAGAATGTGAGAGTTAGGATATTACTTTAGTGACTGCATAGATGATTTACAGTGTTATGGTATAATAGGATGGTCTTTTTGTGCTGTGTATTTAAATGGTATAATGTATTGTGTTGTTTCACAATGAGTAAGTAGTGTCCATTTATTTCTGATAAGTTAAATCAGTTAGATGCATGATTTGTGAGCTAATGGCTAGCCTTGTCACGCTGACCCTGCTCTAGACAGAAGCTCTGACATCTTGGTGAGCTCAGGCGACAAGGTACAAGAACGTCCCACGCAGAGGTGTGGTTTGTGCACCTGGTATTGCCTAAGGTAACAGACTGGAGAGCAAGTGATTGTAAAGCTCGCTTAGCCAGTGTTCCAGGTAATAGGTGGCTTTACAGTGGAAACTAAACTGTCCGTTGTAATATCTGTACTTACATTAAAGATTGTCATGTGTGTTCTGTTTGCATTTGGGTTCAGTCTGTGTAAGGTATCGATTGTCTGTCAGAGGACCACTCACGAGCCACGGACCATCAAGGTCACCCAGAGGTCTGTTACACAGATGCTCAGTTCTTAATCAATCATCTGCAATTATTTTATCTTAGAGAACAGGACTGTTGAACTGACTTCCCGGGGGGCCAAATCTGGCCTGCAGAGGCCTATCAAGTGGCTCACAGTATCACCTACCAACTGTATTGTATTAATGATCCCCATTTTCCAACAGTTTTGCCCCTGAGTTTACTTAGTTTAATGATCCTACTATAGAACAAACATTTAGTATAATGAAGCATGCCCTTCAGTCCAGAAAGTGTATGAGTGGAGTAGGAAGTTTTAAAAAGCATGGACTTTTGTGACAGACTGTTCATAACCGAGTCAGGTACACTGAGTAGTGAGCCGATTGCTGCCACTGAATGCCTTGTACAGGAAAACCACTGATTGACTGTGAGTGACAATGACAATGTCTATACTGGATCATCATTCGTTGATGAATTCCTACAGGTTTCACCTCTTCACCGATCAAAGAAATGGATAATAGAATGCATGTCAAAAGTGGGTCAGCCATCTTTAAACTATCATTATGACATCACCATGTTCATCTGCACTGTAATGTCATGTGCTTAACACTCTTAACATCCTTAACAACAATACTGACAGGTTACAAGACAATGGTATGGTTACTGTGAATGTTATCAAACTTCATTTCATTTGAAGCCACCTGTTATCTACTCTTTACCATACCATCATACATTACATCTTATCATCCTTATTTTTGAAGCCAATTTGACTGGCTTGGCTGATTACACTTCTCCACATCTTGCAATCTCTCCTGGTTTGTTCCAGTAAGATAAAAGAAATAGATTAATATCTTAATTATTTATTACCTCATTTGCTGGAGAGGGAGTTTTCCATGTGAAAATGACAAAATCTGGACAAAACTGAAAAAAAAAAAAAGACAAAAACAATATGGATGCAATATTTATAGTTACCTGATTCATATATTTACTATGTAACAATGAAAATCAATCTTGTTGTCATCATGATTTCAGACAAAATGTTATAAAAAAATGTAATGACAACTTCCAAATTAAAAAAAAAAAAATTTACATATAAAAGGAGTGATTATTATTCTTTTTCTGTGTTAACCCTTAAAAAAAGGTGATTGTGTTGCGGTTAATAGTAAGGTTGCAATATGTGCACTTTTCAGCTCAACACATATGAGTTAAGCATGTTCTTAATGAGCCGCCTTATACAAAATGCTTGTTAACAGCACTGTAGATAACCCAGTTCTTGGCACCTTTCCATCATTCCAGACGACAGCATTTCATTGTGCTATAAGAGGGCATGGAAGTCAAAGCCTATGAAAGAATCTTCCACAAAAAGTGCAGAGTTTTATCATCACACATATTTACCATATTTTTACTCAGATTCTGTGCTCTTAAAATGCCTGCAATCTTTTTCTCCTGTGTTCCAAGTCCCTTCCTAATGTTCCCCATCCATGCAATGTGATTCATGGCATCCTGTTCTCATGAATCTGCCTCAATACCTGTATCATTCATGACCTGCTTGAGACATCTTTAAATCACAGTAGGCCTGGCACTCTAGCGTAGTTGGCTAAATCGGATTGCATGGTGATCACTCCTTGTCACTTCACTCCGGGGTAGGCAGAAAAGCCACATTTCTCCCAGATTTACGGTATTTACAATGGAATCAAGGCCGAAAGGTTGCGATATCCATAATACCGAGCCTAAGGGTTAACAACTCATGGCTTCTGGATACTAAAACAAATAAACAAACAAAGAAATCACAGTAGACGCCAATGCCAACATCTTCTATACATTTGTAATTCACCAAAGAGAATGTCCTTAGGGATTCTATCAACCTCCATCCTCTGAGAGTGTTTTAGCCATCTGAGCCTTCAAAGATAGAACGTTGTGAAAACCTGTGATAACTTACTATGATTAATCTAAACTTCATGTCAGACAAGATTTTCATACTTAATATCAGACAACCTGCAGTAAACAATAGCAGTCGAGGTTTCAGCTTCATTGTAAATGGGTCATCCCATAACTGTTCCATTCCTGTGCCAGAATTAGCAAAAATCCTACCCGTACGATAGGACCATTAAACTGGCAGCCCATGGGCCAAATCTGGCGGATCATTGCTAAGTGTATTGTATTAATGGTCTTTCTCTTTTAGGGCTCAGGCCTCTGACTCTTGAAAATTCAAATTTTCAACCTTTGGGCACTGGGTAAACAGGTGAATAGCCCTGCCGTATGAATTCTGTTCTTAAAAATAATATTTGGTGGGGGGGGGGGGGGGGGGGGGGATAGATCCAGTGTACCTTAACACACATGTTTGTAGAGGCAACTAAATAATAAAATGCCCAAACCAGATGTGTTGGGCGAAAAAGCTCAAATATTGCAGCCTTGCTGTAAACCACAACACAATGTCACAATAATCTTTTAAGAGGCGAAAGCAAAACAAAAGGAGAAAGCCAGAACCCATTTTTATGATGGGTCAGCCTCAGGGTGGCACTGGCTGAAAAGAAAATTGGATTATTTCAGGGACTGTTCATGGACCACTGTCTCAGCAAGCAAAATAGGACACATAAAATACACGAACATGATATAAACATTTATTTCTTCTTCTTCTTTTTCTTCTTCTGGGTGGTTTGCATGTTGTGTTTACAGCTAGGCTGCACTATCTGCAACTTTTGGCCCAACCGTTCAATTTCAGCACACTCCTAAATAATCTGTTGGGGAACAGTGAGTTAATGGTCCCCAGAGCCCACATGTGATATAAATATTTATTATATACCTCGTATGATACAGGTAGGATGACTTGAAACAAGACTGACATCAGGTCTCCGTTGGTTATGGCATTCTGAAAATGTTTTAGAGAACAGCTGCACTAAATTTAAAAATAAAGAACAAATCTCTTCATGTCACATATATTGTAAGAATAAGATATGGCTTATAAATTACAGTAAAGAATGTAAGAAATATAATTAAAATAGGGTTTTACTTACAGAATATCTATCAACTTCATTCCTATTATAAAGGCATGATCAAATGACACTGCCCTATTGCTTTTTAACAAACATGTATTAGCAGGCCTATTCTTCTACTTCTTTTGTGTTCGCCTTTAAAAGGGTGGCTGGCACACTGGGTTGCAGTTTACAACTAAGCTGAAATATCTGTGCCTTCGGCAAATCTGTAATTAGTTGCTTTTTATGGCAAAACAACTGGGGCCCTGGAGCCCACACATGGAAGCAGGTTTATAAGCTTCAGTATTACCAATATACATGTGGTTTTACCATACAGGGAAAGCTGCTGTGGTGAAGCGGCTAGACGCTTGCCTGCAGACCTGAATGAAGGTCTTATGTCCAAATTCAAACAAAGCCTGACTTTTCTTTTTTAAATGACCTTGTCTCCCAGGTCAAACCCGCCTTAAATGGGTACCAGGTAAAGTCCTGGGAAGTAAAGATAGCCAGCGTGATATTGACCACATCACCCACCCAGTGCCAACTGGTCTATAAAATAAAGATCTAGCATTATATGCCCAAAGCGCCTAAAGGATTATTCAGCTGGCGGCCTGTGGGCCAGATTTGGCCCGCAGGGACCTAGTAGGTGGCCCACAGAACATTGCAATTTGTATTGTATTAATGATCTTCCTATACTGGGGCTCAGGCCTCTGGCCTATGACAATCCACATTTTCAAAATGTTGGCCCATTAGTAAATTTAGTTTAATAGCCCTGCTTTATTACTTTATCATACATGGAGTAACTATTTTGTTTATGTTCAATAGTATAAAATAGGGTGAACACAAGAAATGTGACTATAATTATAATGGAATCACTATTTACAAATGTGCATTTTCCTACCCCATTACCTCTTTAATATTAATATGTACATGTTGAGATGTCGGGTCAGCATTGCGATTTTCCCTGCAAGTTGTGTCCCTTGAACAGTGGGCTGAGTCTGTGGTTTTGTTTCCTTCTGATTCTAAAGTCACATAAAGGACGCTGGGGAAACAATATTTGTCCACAGTTTAATTTTACGATTCTTCGAATTATGAGTTGGGTTATCCCCACAGCATTCTCGATGTGTCCATAGGTGCTCACATTCCCCTTCTAATTTACACATCAGCACCCTGTGGTATTAATTCCAGTCCTAAACGGATTGACAAGACTTCTGAAATGGCCGGAGTGCATCTTGTTACTGGCTTTATAAAAATGATATTATGTCATCCCTTTGTGGATGCAATTTTTCTTTATTTGAAGCCCTACTCTGGCTCTTGCCAGGGGCCGCAATATAGCCCGGCCATAAACATAGTCTAATGGCTGAACGCGGTTTCTGGGATCTCTCCACGGGTGATCCTCATCCACATAGTGGCACTCTGTGTCATCGGGTGTTTATCGCTTGTGTGATGTCCTAGTGGGGTAAAAGAAGAAGAAGATACTGGCTTTGTTTATCTTTACTCCCAACTCGTACATTCTTAGCAGCGATGTGGAAGTACTGATCTCAAAATGCTCCGACTGTCTTCTCTCTTTACGGCGTATGATTCTAATATCCAATCATTACAGATGAGAAAAAGACAAAACGTTAATCAATAATATTAATCTATTATCAATATGTGGCAAATGTGCAAAAGTTAATATAATGCTGACTGCCTTTACTTTTAAGAACATTTCCTGGTACCCATTTTAGGCTCATGCTGCCTTTTAAAGGGATTCAAATACACGACCAGAAGCCTCAGTAGTGTAGTGGCTAGACACTCACCTGCCAGCCCAAAGGTCTAGGGTTCAAATTCGCACTCAAATGGATTTTTTTAAAAAAACTGACTTTGGATCTCAGGTAAACACGGGTTAAAATGGGCATCAGGTAATGTCCTGTGAAGAAAAGATGGCTGGCATGATGCTAACCACGCCCCCACCAAGTGCTGATTGGTCTAGACAAATCTGCCATTTCTATTTACCTGATGGACTAAAAGCATGAAAAGGGTCTTTTTTTTTTAACTTATTTAACTTTGTCGAAACAGTTAATTCTAAGAAAAATGGGTTATGAACCCATTAGAATACCCCCCCCCCCCCCCCAATCCCCCCCCCCCCCCCCCCATTTCCCAACCAAAAAAAAATACTATTTTACAGAGGTCACTATTAAATTTGTTTAAAACATTTAAACAACTTTTAAAGAAATGTGTAAAGAAATATAGAAATATACAAAATGGGGGTAATCAATAGACAGATTAAAGCATTAAATGGAAAACATTTCCTGAGGCTTAAAAAATATGCATCAGGTGACCCAGTAACCTCTATCACTGACATTACGGGAAAAAATGATGTCAACATGGCTTTAAAAAAGTCATTTGATTACAAGAAAACTCCCATGAATGCACTTTTAAAAATAAATGTACTCATAATCTGACCCCCTGAATGCTGCACAGTTGTGAACACAGCCAATGGCAACAACTATGCGTCTCTTAAACACGTTACTGTAGAAAAGTTGGTAAAGTAACATTTACGAGGAAGTGGGTCCAATCAGAAGTGTTGGTTTTGCGGCTTCAGGGTTAAAAAATATGACCGTTGGGCAGGCAAGAACATGCAGGCACACATGCTAGCCACGTCATTACCAGAGTTAGTACCAAATTATATAAAACTTACTGTCACTCCTCCTTCTTGAAGCTTACAAGTAAAAAAAGAAAACCTGCTCACTGCTGAATACTTCTTTTGGCTCACATTAGATTATTCAACGAAAACAAGTAAAGAATGTCACATTATTTTTTCAAACAAACCCGATTATAATTGTTCATGTAGTTAAAAACAAAACAAAAACATACCTGGAGTTCTCCGTACAACACATCTGCTGATTACAAGGGGATGCACCAAGCTGAACAACCAGAATTCTGAACAAAATTGAGGCACAATATAAACATTAATAAGATTTTGCTGGTTAGAAAATCAAAATCATTATATGAGCTGCCCTAAACAAGGAAGCAATGGTAATGCAGCGGCTAGATGACTGTCTGCCAACTCAAAGGTTTTGGGTTCAAACCTGTATTGAAACACACTGTTATAGCTCATCCAACGGCTTCCTGGTTGACCCAGCTTAAAATGGTTACAGGAAAATCTCCTGGGAAGTAAAGGTGGCTGGCATGATGTTGACCACATCACCCATCAAGTACTATTTGATTTATTAAAAACTGTGTCCAACACCATATGTCTAATGTTAAAATGGCATAGAAGGTGTCGTTTATTTTACTGACTTCTTTCTATAAACAGAACTGAAATTAGTTAAGATACTTATAATTTG
The DNA here is from genome assembly GCA_905116865.2 of Candidula unifasciata. Lineage (NCBI taxonomy): Eukaryota > Metazoa > Mollusca > Gastropoda > Stylommatophora > Geomitridae > Candidula > Candidula unifasciata. The sequence continues at coordinate 52,140 of CAJHNH020002555.1, forward strand.
TTTTGTAAAATTCTGTATCAGCATTATCATTATCTCTTCATGCCCTGATATGTCATACAGGGCTCAAAGTCTAGTCTTCCATTCTGCTCCATCCAATATCATGGGTGGAATCCAGCTTAGCACTTTTGGCTTCTTTCATCAATGCTCATTTTAGGGTTTCTCTTAATGACAATAATTGTGTCTAAATGAAACATGTTACAAGATAAAAGAAATGACAGATTTATGAGACCTATTAAATGTTAAATATAAATTAAAAAAACAAAGTTGGGGTTGAGCTCACTGTCTTGGTAACGAAGCAGCATTTCACATTAAAAGGAACTCTAAATGCCAGAAACCTGGATAGCTCGCAATATATGCTTAATGTGAAATGGTAATGGAGGATAGCAGAGAGAAAGGGGTATAGAGAGACAGAAACTATAGAACAATCTTAAAATAATATCAAATAAAAGTAATTACATTTAAAAAAAAAATAATATATTATAAAAAAAATAATAATAATAAAATTGCTCCTTTCCTAAAACACAACAAACTTGACCATGTAAAGAAATGTGGATGCTTTCTCCCCATTATTTACCTCTTTGTTTGATCATTACTGGCAGCATATCGTACAGCAAGATCAATACTTGTGTCCTGGTGAGGGGCTTCTCCATTTGTAGGTCCATTCTTGTGCCCATGATGAGACTGAACTAGACACACACTGCTTTGGGCCTATTATGTATATTAAAACCACATACATTTATGGCATATGTTCAACTGAAACAATAACCATAATGATTAATTAATTTCTAAAAACCATAACATTTAGTTCTTCTTTTTTAATCCTACTGCTTATGCCATAAAGCGTCGTAGAGAGGAGTTAGACTTAGTTTCCTGTCTTTTTTAGTTGCGTAGCCTGTGTTAATGTAATATTGTGTTTCGATCATGTTTCTTTTGCTCTAGCTGCAGGCTGATTTTTATTCCTTTTGACCAGATGATCAAACCATTTGACTCTTTGATGCTCTGTGAAATCATATAACGGTAATGTGCCTAGTATTGTTTTCAATTTAAAAAAAAATTCTTTTAATTCATGTTTAAATAAACATTTTTAGAGCAAACTGCATTTAATTAAGCTTAAAACAGTGACAGTTAGGCTGACTTACGCAAAAGTCAGTTATGTTTCGGTACCTCATATAAAGCGATTGACAGGTACCAAAAATCTCAAACAAAATACTAATTATTTTTAACCAAGCCGCATAAATACCTTCGGAGGATTTGAGTAGAGAAGTAGTTAAGTTGCCTCTGAAAATTGTGGGTTCAGTTCTGGATTCTGTCCTTCAGTTTGCGACCGCAGGTGTTTTAGAGATACCTGGGTGTTGTTGTTTGAGCTATAAAGTTCATGATTAGTGCAATACTTTCAGGGGTAACCAGTTGCTCTATACAGTGAGATGGAGCAATATGAATACAACTCGGAACAATGAAGTTGCTACTTCTACATTCAAAAATATCCTAAATATTCTGCTCCACATTTGGGCCCCAGGGTCCTTATGAGGGAAGAAGAGGAGGAGGAGAAGGAAGAGGAGAAGGAAGAGGAGGAGACAGACCCACTTCCCCCTAACTGGCATGTCACAAAATAACAAAATAAAACAAACAATTACTAATGAAGGGTCTACTGAAACTGGATGTGTTGCATCAAATGGAGCAGAAATCAAAGTCTAGCTGTAAACCATAATTCAACACGCCAACTTCCCTTTTAAGGGTTAATGTAGAAAGAGAAGAAGCAGAATACCTTGTATTTAAAAAAAATCATTATGTATTATGATACTACAGCATTATAAACCAAACTATACCTTGTAAGACAATATTGAGTCTATGCAAGCTTTCACACAGTCAGAAACATCAGCAGAACCTGGTAAGTGCTCCTAAAACAAGAAACCAATGCAATTTTCAGCTTTTTAGGCATTTATATATACAATATATAGCTTTAAGTTCAAAATTAAAAGTATATAACTGCTCATTCAGTGGGCTAACTGGGTGGCTTGGTCACATGGATAGGGTGGGACAAGACCACCGACCTTATCCATGATCCTAATTGTCATGTGGGATGACAAACTATAACTGCCTAGCTTAATGGTATGAATGTCCATTATTATATTTCCTTAGCAGTCAGTTTTACAGACAGCAGGAGTCAGTACAAAATAAACAGATAACATCCAAAGTAAGGGTTACAAATGACATAACATAGTCATGAAGTTCCTTGCTCATTGGCATGGGTGAGATACTTTCCTACATCTCCAACAGCATGTATTAATTCCTAAACAGTCTTCCATGCAATGACAAAAGGCTGTTATGTAAAGAATCATCTGTTACTGTTTTTCTCTAACTCTCCTTCAATTAATCTTTCAACTGTCACAAAATGTTTAGTTTTTCTCATCTTTCAATGTGATCAAAAAGAACAAGGGCTTAGTTAGTTAGTCAGTCGCAGTGCAAAGTTCACAACACCCAAGTCACCTCATAATTTCCCTGTTCTTGTGCCAGCTAAAAACCACACAGAATGTCCATTGCTGGCCCTTGTGGAAAAATTGAAACAAACTGCTGTCTCAGCAAAGCCAACATCATACAAACACACTAAATGCATAAGGCAGCTGTTACCAGTTACCAACACAAACTTCCAAAACCAGAACCACAGTTCATTGTCAATGGAAGCAGCAGCTCAACAAATTAGCAATACAACAAGTGATTACTAACCTCTAAAGATATGCAGCGAGACCAGACAGTTGACTTTGTTAAATAACTATGTAAAGCTGACTCTTTGTTATCACTGGCAATGCTCACTCTGTCAAGAACAATCAAGCACAGCCGAATTATTATACAGCAAACATCAACAAGTAAAATGTCTCAAAAATAAAAGGTAAAAGGAGCAATAGTTTTAAAATAACTATCTGAGACAGAAGACACAATATAACAGGCGAATATAGTCAGGGATTTGTATGTTGACTACTTAAATCAATGTTTGTGACAATAGTTGGTCAAAATCCTACTTCACCTAGAAATGGTGTCCTAGAAAAGGCTGTACTGCTGCTGTCTGAGACAGCCGTTACTGATAAGGGAAAGCAAATGCAAATCTCAAACATATGCTGAAGAAAGAAATGTCTGAAAGGCGTAGCACAATTTTACTGTTAAAAAAAACCCATATGCAATCCATTCAGGAAAGAATGAGATCAAGACATTTCTCCCAGAAACTGTTAATCTGTTCTGTTGCTAGCTCGCTAAGCTTTTTTTAGGGATCAGATAAAGCAGCAATGCCGGTTTCGCCGTTTCCTAGATTAGTAGCTTCAGGGTGGCCAAAGGTTAAGAAGAAGCCAATAAACACTACATTATAGCAAGTAAAAAAAGCAACAGAATAATAAAAAAAAAATTGTCAAAAATAAGCTACCTGACAAAAATGACTACAAATAAAGGTCACTGCAGTCAGTTGAATATCAATATAAATAAAAAAATAAACAATACAACACAGAAGGTATATGGTGAACACTGATCCCCACAAAAGTGAGAATGCGATATTTATGAAGTTACTTGTCGAAATGGTCAAGAACTCCATTCTCACGGTGTTGAAATCTGGCAACCAGCATTCACAAATGAGGTCTACATGTATCATTCAGTGCCATTCTTCCTGATCTTTCGACAAAAGAAAATATAAAGGATACTGACCACAGTAGCACACTCCACCCCCAGGAGATGAGAACAGTACACCATGAGAGTACTTAACGTAACTATTATGGTTGATCTAGTTATAACTTCTTAGAAGGCTGTATGGGGTATCTGGGATCTGTATGCTGGACTGGTATCCTGTCTGCAATTGTTTTAGTTGTGACAATGAAGCTGTTGGGTGTCAAAATTTCAGGAAGCATCCCAGAGGGCTAGGCTGTTTGTCTCTGTCTTACAGATGTGTATAGTTTTCTAATTGTGTTACTTTTTACTAACAATCAAGGTCAATTACCTTTTAGACAAGTCTGGCAAAAGCATTTTTACAAACTAGAAATGTACCTGTGCTCTGCACAAAGCAGTGAAGTGTTTTTAATGAGGTCATCTAATAAGCTATTGTAGCTTTCAAGTCGACTGATGGCTGTTTCAGCAGCACATTCTTGAATGAGAGGAAATACTTCAGGTCTGGACTCTGGTGTTGAGAACTTGACATCTTGCCTGTTCAAAGTTTCAAAATAAAGCCCAAAAAGTTAAAGCCAAATAATTAAAACAAAACAAAATTTAAAATACAAACACTCTATCACGATAATATAAACTGGTTTTCGGAATGAATGAATAAACGAAAATAAATGAAGAAGTTAATCCCTGCATTCTGGACATTTGCACACGTGCTCTGTCCCCTATTTTCAGTAGCCAATGAGGAGTCGACATGCTAACAGTACCAGTTGCAACCTGAATAAAAGTCTGCCAATGTTTCCCCCTCATCGTTGAATATCTTCCAGAACCTCTACTCACTAGGCATTCAATTAGTCTTTCAATGTATGGATTCCCTATCTGTCTATTCAAAATTTTTTTTCGTAAACAGCTAGCCAGAGATAATTGCTTGACTACAAAACTCTTCCATAAAAAAATTATAAAAATTTTTCTCAAACAGCTTAGAGTCTCTAAACAATATCTCCCCCCCCCCTTCCCCACATGACAACAATAAGAAACTTTGACACCCACTGACTGACTGAGGCATTAGTTAGATATCAGTAGCAAATTCCAGATTCCATTTAACTATATAAAACAGTTATATTGTGGCACTCTATATCTTCACTAAGTAGCCTTCTGTCAAGTGTGGGTGAAGGATGAGTATCCATCAATCAGGTGCCATCCATATGATGAAGGTTGGCTGAAAATTATCTCCAACAAAGTCTGACTTTCACCCTCGATGGACCCTCTCTCAGACAGCTGTTCGTCAATCTCTTGATGTTATCCTCCCACTTGTATCGCTGTCTGCCTATTACTCTTTTGATTTTCAACTTCCCCTCTTCAATGGTTTTTATAAGCGTTATGGCTTATAGGGTGTCTGAAATATTTCACCCCCAACCCCCTTTTCAGCAACTCTCTTTTCATTTCTAGTCTTCCCAGAACCTCTGTACAACTTCTCGATTTGCAACCTGTGCAACTTACGACCATCTGTATTTACCACACAAAATAAGTAAATAAAAATAGTAAATAAAGAAAGATAACCACATTGGTAGGGTCAACAAGTTCCCGCAGCACGGTCTAATTGTACATATACAGACTGAATTTTTGTGTTTTATGAAACAATTTTATAATCCTTTTCAATAAAAATAGTTTTGAAAAATGTAAATTCGACTTACAACCAGTTCAACTTATGGCCTATTAGTCGTAATGGAACTCTGTTGGCGAGGAGACTCTGCATTTGACTGGTTTTTTTTTTTCATGAGATACAACCTATTCTGGATATCCACATCTCCAGACTAAATGATTTTATACATGCTTGTTGACCTTGTCGGCGTCTGTGGCCTAAGCTCTTTGAACGCCCTTTGTAATGCCATGATGCTGGGTTCGATCCCAGCTGCGGATAATTTGTCTTGCGCTGGTTTTGACAGTGGTACCAAGAGCTGACCATTCAGTGAGCAATGGCAAACTACTAAATGTAAAATTTGCCTAGAAAAACCACAACAGCCAAAGAATGCTGGGGTGGGTTCTGCAATGTTCTGTAAAGGATATCCACTAACTTTTTTGTTCACCTTCAAGGTGTCTGCGCCATTCAGCAGGGTTGAGAATACATAATATCTGACGATTCTGAAGGGTTTAATGTCTGTAAAATTAAGGTTCCTTTTCACACCAGCTGTGCATCAAGCATATGATGCTAGTCCCTTATTTTTATAGACCAATCAACACCGGATCGGTGGTATGGTTCACATCACGCCAGCTGCCCCTTTACTCCCCAGGCTTTGCCTTCTTCTTTGCGTTCGGTTTCGTATGCTCAGATCAGACCATCAGGTGGGTTGGCTCTATGAACTCGCAAGTCAGCAGCAGGTCCTTCATGGTTCCTCATAGCTTGCTCTGCACACTTTACTCTTGAGGCCAGGTGTCTTTTCAAAGTTGTAGGTAGAGTGGGCAGGTCTGCAGAATGTGCACAGGTGTTTGTGGTCCAGTTTGACAGGCACACTGTGGGGACTGTACAATCTTTATTTTATGCATGTGATAGTTGAGCCTGCAGCATTCTGTCTGTAGATGGAAAATTGTTGTATGTTGCTTTCTGTTGAGTTTGCTGATGTGGTCTTGTGGATATTTACTGTTAGTTTGTTCTCTCCACATTTCCTTGTATTTTCCCTTGATAAGTGTTCTGATTTCTGGTAATGACAATGAATGGGCGTGTTGTTTCTCCTTTGTTCCATTTTTTGCAAGTCTTTTCTGCTATTTCGTTTCATGGATGGTATGCCGCAGTGAACCAGGATCCACTTGAGAACAATTTGATTGTTGACTTCCCAGGCTAACTTCTTGAACCAATTTTAGACTGGGTCAACCCGAAAGCTAAGGTCATCTATAACTAAATTCACCCAGATGTGGATTTAAACCTTCATTCCAGCAATACTGCATTAAAAATCTGAAAAACAGTTACTTACACAGGTGGAAAATTCAAGACTTCAGAAAATGGGTAGCTATCAGCACAAACATCCCTGCCTTCTAAAAAATCCTGGTACCTTAGACTGCGCCAGAAAGGGCGAAGTACTTTGATGCAGTTCAACACTGATCCCACAACACTATAAAGAATCCAGTGTGGTAAAAGATTTTAAATTAAAACAAAAGATATAGCACCATGGCAAAGTCAAACAACTGAATTTTCAGGGCTGTTATTTGTAACTTTACTTCCTGCCAAAGTCATTAACATGAATTCTTACTCCAAATAGGTCAAAATGATGTACTACTTGTCAGGCATTATACACAATTTTCATTTGCCACAATCTGAGTTTTTAGAGAGGTCTCAATGTTAAATGTGATTTTCTTTAAACACAACTTAGAATCTGGGTGCTGGCAAAGTTCTAATGACATAAGCTGCTGATATTTGCTTATGCATAAATATCCATCTGAATATGAATAGGTTTTTTTTTCATGCACCATGAAGATGTAAGACAAACTAATTTCAGTCATCTGTTATTTGTAAGAAGGTACCTGACTCAGGAAAAACGCAAGATGAGTAGTTAACCAGCAAGATGAGTTAACCGAGCAATCCTCAGTTTTTGAATATCTTCTCTCTAGTGATTTGTCATGATTTTCTTTGCCAATACTCTGATCATTTGTCTGGCTTGGTGGATGAGCTGATGGGAGAATTTGATTTTATCACAATGAAATTCCTGCCCCTAAAAAAACTCTCCAGTTCTAGAACACTGTTCAGTAGGTCAAACCTTAAGAAAGTAACACTACAGCACTATTTCAAAACTGTTATGAAGCAATCTGACACAATTAACTCTGAGAACTCTTTTTTAAAATTCACTTCAGCAGCCTCCATTGCTGAAGCATCCTTGGCAAGGCTGGGACTGAAGTTAACTTACAGGCCATGAACTTTGCCTGTAGAAAACTATTGCCTGACAGGGTAGCAGTGCTTGAGTTACCATTATTTAAATTAAGGCAGGTCCACGTGAAGCAGACAGAGCAAAAGAAGAAATAGACACAAAACTGACACACACTTTACAAAGTGCGACAAAAATTCATCAACAGGAATGACCAACACAAATTCATCATCATCGTACTGTTATGTACTGTATGTTACATAGGGCTCACAATCCATTTCTCCATTCCATTATATCTGGCGAAATCAACTTAACATCATGGATGGAATCCAGTCCACATATGTTTTAGGGTTTTTTGGACGTCCTCGTCCTCAATCTTTTTATTTCCCATCCGAGTGCCTGTCTGGAGATTTTCTGCTCATTTCTTCTTTGTTTTATAACTGTTTTCACGACTGACTGCCCAAACATTTATCTTATTTCTTCACGCCTCTTGAATTCATTCAATTTTATGTCAACATTTTCCTCAGGAATTTGTTTTTAAAAGCATTTAATTTTCGCTCCATGTCAACACAGATCAGTATCAGTAAAACGGGAAAAAAAACCACACGTTATTACTGACGTTGGTAAAACAAAAACAGGATAAAATGAGGATATTTTACCTTTGATTTGGGGCAGAAATTGGTGCAATCTTTGGAGTTGGGTCTCCTAACAGAGCCCTTAAGCTAAGGGCAACTGACTCAGACAAAGACTTGAGATTGTATCCTCCCTGAAAATAATCATGCCAAAGATTTTTTAGTCTTACAGAATTGAAACATACAGCTTTGGCACAGGAGTTAGAGCAGAAACTGAGACAGTATGTCTTGACCTACAATATCAATGAGTGGAAGAGTAATGAAATGCATATCTTATAAAGAGTAACTAATGAATGTATTCTGAGTTCTATTGTAATGCATGCGTCAATTACTTATAATACACACTATCAGAAGCCTAAAAAAACATCCATACTAATAATAATAGGTTATATCAAAGGTCTGCTGCATGGACCATTGTGTTAGCCTACTGAAGATTGCAAAGCTGTTTTTGTTCAACTAGCTAGGCATGACAGCCTACAGTCAAGAAATATGCTGTTTTTGTACCAAAGAACAAGCACAAAGGACACGTGCAGTCAAAAACTCAGCAAAGTCAAGGTCATATGAATTTTTTTTTGACCAAATAAATCTGCACCTTTCGGTCCAACAAATCCAATTTCAACAGGTGTGGTGATGGGGGGGGGGGGGGGGGGGGGGGGGGGGGGGGTGGGGGGGGGGGGGGGGGGGGGGGGGGGGGGAAGGAATTAGATATTGAAAATTCTAGTCATGTTTTATTTTATTTTTAAATCAGAAAATCTAAAATGTCAAACAAGGAAGCAATTGAAGGAAACTATAACATACAATTATTTACCTCTAATGCTAGGACCAGCTTCCCAGAGGCCAATGGTGTCAAGAAATTAACAAAGTGTGCAAAACATGCAGGAGTGACTGCCATTTCACCCTGAATGGTAAGAAAAAAAAATCTGAAATCTGACCTACTTCATCATAATAGTAAAAAAAAAATTGAATGTCCAATAACTAAGATCAAATGATATTTTCATATCTGACTAAGATGGTAGAAATATTTGTGAAAAGATGTAATATATAACATTTTATTTTCATTTAATTTTGTCAGGCAGACTAGATAACAAAATAATCAAGAGCACTAATATTTTAAGTAGTAAAACTGTCTACAATCTAAGTAAATGATCTCTTTCTAAATCTTGCTTAAAAAACACTTTAAAAAAAAATAAAAATAAAGTTAATTTTAGTTTTACAGATAAAATTACAGTAAATAAACAATGGATACTGCAGTGATAATGCCTTCAACAGCAAAATGGTGACAAGAGACTATCTTTCCCCATCATGAGGCACATTAAACAAACACTGAGATATGCTGGCATTCCATGAGTGATGTGGCCATTTTTACTTCCAATAATATTTCCTTGCATCTAGTTTAGGTTGGCCAAAACATATATTTTCTTAATCCTTAATATTAAATGGTTAACAACACAAAATATAAATTCTGTATTGTCCTGCCTAATTTGAAATTGAGTCTGATTAAAGGATCCCACATGACTGCAACGCTTAGTGACAACATCACTTTATGGGATCTGAAAATTTCCACAGAACTGCACATTTCTTATAAATTAATAAACATATTTATATTTCTACTGAAAGTGTGTTATCTGGAAGGAAAACACAACTCAACATTATATTGTTTTATATACAAATATATTTTTTTACACTGCTTCAACCACTTGGTCATGCAAGTCAGATTAAAATGATTGCTTTCCTTGATATGGGAGTCAAAAAACATTATCTGGGACACTGGATATTTATCCTGGTTGTTCGTCCACTTCTTGAACTTAGTTTTGTTCCAGAACTTGAGTTTTGCATGCATATCTGTTTTACAGATCTGGCTTATTTGCACGCAGACTGCTGGTTACTTACCTCTCAGGCAAATGCACTCCAACTTCAAAGAAACAATCCTATCTTTGATGGCCAGACTCCCATTTGGGAACCTTTTTCCGAGTTGACCGCAGAGAGGTGTATAGAGATCTTGATAGCTATGAACACTGGTCTTAGTACACTGTGTGGTATAGACCTCTGTAACCCCCACCTCCCAAAGGATGATACTGCAGTGTTTCAAAACATAATTGTAAAAAGATATGCTGAACTTAAAACAATTGTACTCACTTCTGGGCACCCAAGTGCACAGTCATATCCAGCGGATACCAGTACCAGTTCTGGATCAAACTGACCACATGGTGAGAAAATAGAAAAAAAATATATACTAACAAAATGTGTGAAAATGTTATATATTATAGTACACATCTGAAAATTAAGCTGATACTACTCCCATCCAACACTTGGTTAGTGCACCCCCCCTCCCCCACCAACACTAAGATGGTCATTGACACCAAACCAGCAAACTGTGTTGGTTGATGCACCAATTTGTTAACACTGTGGTAGTTAGTGCACCCATTCACAAACACTGTGGTAGTTATTGCACCCATCCAACAACACTGTGGTGGTTACTGCACCCATCTACCAGCATTGTGATGTCTTGTGCACCCATCCACCAACATTGTGATAGTCAATGTAACCATTCACCAGCACTGTGACGTCTTGTGCACACATCCACCAATATTGTGATGTCTCGTGCATCCATCCACAAACCATGTGGTGGTTAATGCATCCATCCACAAACACTGGGTTGGGTTGTGCACCCATCCACAAACCCTGTGGTGATTAGTGCATCCATCCACCAAACTGTGGTGAATTATGCATCCATCCACAAACACTGGGGTGGTTAATGCATCCATTGACTAACACTGTGGTAGTTAATGCACTCATCCACAAACACTGTTGTGTTCAATGCATCCATCCACAAACCCTGTGGTGGTTAGTGCATCCATCCACAAAAACTGGGGTGGTTAATGCATCTATCCACAAACACTGTGGTGGTTAATGCATCCATCCACAAACCCTGTTTTGGTTAGTGCATCCATCCACCAAACTGTGGTGGTTTGTGCACCCATCGACAAAAACTGGGGTGGTTAATGCATCCATCCACAAACACTGTGGTGGTTAGTGCATTCAGCCACAAACACTGTGGTGGTTAATACATTCAGCCACAAACACTGTGGTGGTTAATGCGTCGAGCCACAAACACTGTGGTGGTTAATGCAATTAGCCACAAACACTGTGCTTGTTAATGCATCCATCAACTAACACTGTGGTAGTTAATGCATCCAGCCACAAACACTAGGGTGGTTAATGCATCCATCCACAAACACTGTGGTGGTTAGTGCATTCAGCCACAGACACTGTGGTGGTTAATACATTCAGCCACAAACACTGTGGTGGTTAATGCGTCGAGCCACAAACCCTGTGGTGGTTAATGCAATTAGCCACAAACACTGTGCTTGTTAATGCATCCATCAACTAACACTGTGGTGGTTAATGCATCCAGCCACAAACACTGCCATGGTTAATGCATCCATCAACTAACACTGTGGTGGTTAATACATCCATCCAATAACACTGTGGTGGTTAGTGCATCCATCCAATAACACTGTGGTGGTTAATGCACCCATCCATTAACACTGTGGTGGTTAATGCATCCATCCATTAACACTGTGGTGGTTAGTGCATCCATCCAATAACACTGTGGTGGTTAATGCATCCATCCAATAACACTGTGGTGGTTAGTGCATCCATTCATTAACACTGTGGTGGTTAGTGCATCCATTCATTAACACTGTGGTGGTTAGTGCATCCATTCATTAACACTGTGGTGGTTAGTGCATCCATTCATTAACACTGTGGTGGTTAGTGCATCCATTCATTAACACTGTGGTGGTTAGTGTATCCATTCATTAACACTGTGGTGGTTAGTGCATCCATTCATTAACACTGTGGTGGTTAGTGCACCCATCTACAAACACTGCGGTGGTTAGTGCATCCATCTACAAACACTGTGGTGGTTAGTGCACCCATCTACAAACACTGTGGTGGTTAGTGCATCCATCTACAAACACTGTGGTGGTTAGTACACCCATCCATCAATACTATAAAAGCTTCTGCATCCATCCACAAACACTGTGGTGAAGAGGGCAACAACCCACAAGTCTACTGATAAATATTATTTTGCAAAAATTAAACATAAGCAACAAAACTATGGTTAGTAAAATGTATAAAAATAAAACGTGGAAATATATAGAAATAAAAATGTCACTTTAGTTAATATATAAATTCCGCAAACACATTGAAATGGCTTACTTCATAAAACACAGGCAGGAGTAAATTGAAGAAGATGGATAGGTATTCATCATTTCCAAAGCCAATCTGTAAGAAATTAGTAATTTTAAGACATCATTAGCGAAATAACTCTCATTCTCTCTGTCCTTCTCTCTTTCTCCTTAACTTTCTTATGCACACATACACACACACACACATGAGTGAGCACTTATGCAAGTGTACGATTGCATGCATAGAGATGCAAAAAAAAAATACATCTATACATCTAGCAACGTCTGAACACAGAGTTACCATTTGTTTATGTTATTCAAACTTGTATTTTTAATTGACTGTTTTTATTATTTCATTTTTTTGCTGTTTGTGTGCTCCTCTTTTAATCTCATTTATATGTGTGTTCCTCTTTTAATCTCATTTCTATATTTTAAACTCTGTAATTACTTTGTATCCATTTACTCTTCAATAATTTTTTTCTCATAAGACCCTTTCAATGGGCATATGAGTCTAGACTCATTTTTCTGTACACCTGGCTGGCATTAGGTGGTCAACATCAGGCCAGCTGCCCTTACTTCTCAAGACTTGACCTGGTTCCCATTATAGTTTGGGTCAACCTGAGATCCAAGACCTTTTTTTTTTTTTTTTTAGTTACAACATCTAAATCAATGTAGATATGGACTCAAGATCTTTGGACCAGCAGGTCAGCATCTCTCTACTACACCTCTCCATTTCATTTCACTGCTGTCTTCATACAATCAGGCAGACTACCAGACTGGAGAATTATACAGTAACAACTGGTGAAATGGTCAAGCCATTCACCTCAGGCTCTAGTGGCTGTGTCATTCAGTTCACCAGTGCAATTTTTACAGAGATTCCTGGGGATTGTCACTAGAGCCATGGAGTTTATGTTTTTGTGCAGCGCACTGGGCAAGTGGTTAGTCATTCTGTGGATAGAGACTGAGCTTAGCCATATTAAATAAAATCTGGTGCAATGAAGCTGATTCTCTCGACTGTAAAAAATTTTCAATCGATTAAATGAAAGCAAAATAAATTAATCATAACTAAAACATAAAATCACTACATTGAAAAATGAGCTTGTTTCCTAAACAGGTTTTAGGTATTTCACTGTAAACAGCCTCCAACCCCATCTATGCATGTCATAAGAGGCAACTAAGGCAGGTTGGTGTGAGAGTGGCTATCTTACTTCACAGAAAACTTAACTGCAAATTCCAAGCAATCATTAAAAATGTCCCAAGGGTCTTGGGTTGAAATCCATACCAATTTAGATTTGTTTCAAAACTGACTTTGGCTCGCACGGCGACCTAGCTTACATTTTTAATTTCTTTCTCTAGTCAGTGTTTCCAGCCCTGTGTGCTTTCATAGCCAATGCATTTTAAATATCCTGTATTCACCTTTACCGAGGTCAGCCTCTGCCTCATTTCCTGGAAACTGGTCTATAAAAAATAAAAATATATGCCCGATGCACCATCGGCAATAAAAAGGCTCTTCAACTTTACTTACCTCATTAAGTGGTACATTGATTGTGTAGCCTTTGCCTGGACCCTCACCAATGAAGTCGTAATCAGACTCTCTTAGATACGGCCACTCTTCCCCATGTTCGTAACGATGAATTGAGACAAATAAAACTCTATAAAAGGAAAAGGTACAATTGTAAATTTAAAAAATGCCAAGGCAACCAGAAGTTTATTAACGAAGTATTATTTAGGACACAGAAAACATATTGTTGATACTATGACAAAGTCACCTTAGTGCTGAATTCCTGTTTTGGGAAAGTAACATTTGAACATAAAGGTCTCTCTAAAAATACACTACGGAAAAAATTGTGTAGCTGAGTAAAAAGTAATACTTCATTTTGACCTATCTGAAGAATGAATTCACATGTGCCAACATAGCCTGATGCTGAAAATGTTGCTGAAACTGCTGGATCACCAGTGAATACACTTGTGAACCGCCTTAGGATACCAGCTCCAGATGTTTCCTCAGGGTTTACCCCTGAAGCACTTTCCCTAAGTAGGGTAATGTTGAGGTTTCAGATCAGAGATGACCTGCGGCTATCCTCGGAATAACGGGCACATATTATGGCTGCCAAAAACACACCCTAACAGGGCCTCAGTGACATGTCAAATGCGCACTTCCGGCGACTACCGTGACAGCCGCCCAGAGTATCTCACAGGCCGCTAAGAGCGGCGTGGAGTGGGGCTAGGCCAGATGACTGGGATTCACGAGCAAATAAAATGAAGGAAGCTGCAGCAGATGTGGTAGCTGCTGCTCGTGAGTCCCAAACATCTAGTTTAGCCCCGCTCCACACTACGCACAGCGGCGCGGGAGATACTCTAGGCGGTGGCGGTAGTCACCGGAAGTCCGCAGTTTAAGTTGCCAGAAGTCCGCAATTGACATGTGACTGAGGCCCTGTTACGGTGTGTTTTTGGCCAACAATAATATGTGCCTGTTATTTGGAGGATAGCCTGACCTTCTCCTAGATAAGCTGCCTTCCTGTGCTGATAAGTCTCATCTGTCTGAGATGTCTATCCAACCCCCCCCCCCCCCCCCCCCCACATACAAAACAAAGTCCTTACTACAGATATATTTCCATGCTACAGTGACAACGATGTTGATGTTGTGTGTCCGGTCAGCTCTCTCTACCTTTGACGGTCAGATGCGATGGACTTCATGGTTGCATGCCTATAACCTGTCCAGTTAGTCAGGTTCTGTAACAAGGTCTTTCTTGGTCTGCCTCTTCTAATCTTTTCATGTACTGAGCCCTGAAGTATTGCTATAGAGAGGCCGTTAGATCTTATTACATGTCCGTACCATTGCGTTTTTTTCCCCTTGCACTGTTCATATACAGGGTGTTTGTAAAATCTCACTACACTGTGTATGTACATACATACATTTACGCATGCATGCATGCATGCCTGCATACATACACAAATACACGCATACACACATACATACATACATACACACACACACACACACACATACACACACACATACACACATACATACATACATACATAC
>CAJHNH020002555.1:70000-75000 GCA_905116865.2 Candidula unifasciata
GCCCGTGTGCATTACTGTGCACGTAAAAAAATTCTTCGGAAGTTGGAAATCTAATATAGTAGCCTAACGGCGCTGCCCGGGCAAAATTTGTAGTTTTAAAATCTATTTGAAGTATTTCAGGATCCTCGCCTGTGCTACGGAGCCTGTGCATTGTGCTGAGCATCTTTTGACTCAGACTTGAGTTAGAAGAAGAACGGAGTACTTATTGGTTACTACCCGTGTGCCATGATGTTGATCAGTTGTTCATACTTCAAACTTCATATAAAACAGGACAGAATACATTTATTAAAATAACAATACCTTCAAATTGAACTTTTATGTTATCAGTTCAGCTATTTACATACAAAATCAAAATATAACTATTGCTGGTTGTTGTTTTGCTATAATCACACATTAACTAGTTTAACCCATAAGCATTGTCAGACTTGCTAACAACTTGGTACTTGAAGAGGCTTGACTCGGTACCTCACTTGGAAGCATGCTTGGTGACATGAGAAGTGACTTGGAGCTCGACTTTAAAGCATTCTTGGTGACCTGAGAATTGCATCTTGACTTGTAAGCATTCTTGGTGACCTGAGAATTGCATCTTGACTTGGAAGCATTCTTGGTGACCCGAGAAGTTACTTGGAAGCATTCTTGGTGATTTGAGAATTGAATCTTGACTTGGAAGCATTCTTGGTGACCCGAGAAGTGACTTGGGGCTTGACTTAGAAGCATTCTTGGTGACCTGAGAAGTGACTTGGGGCTTGACTTAGAAGCATTCTTAGTGACCTGAAAAGTGACTTGGAGCTTGACTTGGAAGCACTCTTGGTGACCTGTAAATTAAATCTTGACTTGGAAGCATTCTTGGTGACCTGAGAAGTGACTTAGTCCTTGACTTGGACTTGAAGGGTCCAAACTCTGCAGGTTGCTGTTCATCAGTGATTGACGTTCAACCCCACCAGGACATCACAATGAGCGACATGACAGCACAATGAGCGATAAACACACGGTGACACATAGTGTCACCATTCCGATGAGAATCACACCGATACAAGCCACAGAAACCCTTTTAACCGTAATGTTCTATTAAGGCCCCCGACTACAGCCTGAGTGTGGCTTAACAATAATTTTTTTAATGTAGTCCCATACCCGGGGGGAAGGGGGTGGAAGGAGGGGTTAATGATACTGTTTATGAGCCACTTCTTTTTGATGTTAACTCAGATCATGTTGTGTGTCTTCGTTTAATATGTATGAACACACAAAAAACATTACATGTTTTACAAACGGAAACTCACGTTAACAGGCACACATTCGGGGCAGCACTTTCCAGGGAGACGGATAGCAACTGTCCCATCTGTACAGTTTAGGAATGGATTGCAGTCTACGACTGCACAGATAACCTTGCCCGACTCCTCCTCACACATACATCCAATAATGCAAGGGTTGCCACTCTTAACTGGACCAACCTATATGAAAAAAACAGATTGTGTAAATTATTGTGCGCTCCCTTTGCACTAACCACTATAACAACTGTTGTCTTTCTTCCCTCCTCGTTCACGGGCTTAAACTCCTCCAGAAAGTTATGGTTGTTCTTCCACTTCTGGACTATGGTTCTGCTCTACAACTTTAGTTTTGCGTGCACATCCGTTTTATAGATCTGGCTTATTTGTTTTCAAAACTGTTGGTTTCTTGTCTCTCGGGAAGATGATACTCCCTGACGTCAAATAAACATCTTTAATTAGTCTCTTTTTATAATGTTTGTGAGGGGGCAATAGGTCTATTACCGCCCCCCTCCCCCCACTCTCCCTAGGTGCCCAGATACACATAGGACATATCATTCTTCACTTACGTTGGGCCAGGGGCTGCAATTTGTCTACGATGCAGGGGCGAGCCTACAGAATAATCATGTGGGAGGGTTGCCTTCAGTCCCCTGAAATTTTTTACGGTGGGGCTCTAAGCCATGTTCAGCATAATTTTAATAATAATAATTTCTAATAATTAATGTTCCATTCCAGTCACTCCTCTTCTACCTTGGTGTGTAGAGGTTTTACAGAGAGATCGCCAGACGTCTCTATCAGCAGTTTGCTTTCTGGCTTTGTTCCATTCCAGTCCTCTGTCAGTTAGGGACTGTTGGATGTTGTCTTCCCAGCGGACCCTAGGTCACCCTGGAGGTCTGGTTCCCTGGTTCTTAGTTTGCCGGGGGCCGCAATATAGCCTGACGGTTAAAAGCAGTTTCTGGGACCTCTCCACCTTTGATCCGCACCCGCATGGTGGCACTTTGTGTCATCGGGTGTTTATAGCTCTGTGTGATGTCCTGGTGGGGTAGAATTTACTTACTTACCATAGTGGCCAATTTTCTCCCATTCTGCATGCATGTCCAAAAATAAAATAAAGTGACTGTGACTGATCCACTCGGGTTTGTAAGGCCTGATTATCAAGATCTTGACGTATTGTCTGATTGCGGACTTTGTCCCTTCTTGTCACCTAAACCGCCTTTCTCAGATATGTAATTTAAGGCCTGAAGCTGGCTTCTGTGAGCTGTTTTCATTGCCCATGATTCCCACCCGTGTGTCAGGACTGAATATAGAAAGAGTGATTGTCGTCCTCTTGCCAATGTCTCTTTTGCTAAAAAACCCTCGGTTTATAGCCTGGAAGAGTCTTTTAGCAGCTGCTTTTCTTGTAGCCAGTTAAGTATGCCTCCGTTTCGGTCTAACACAACCCCAAGGTATTTGAACTGGTTGACCTGCTCTAATGCATACTGCCTTATCATGATCTGGTATTTTTTCTTCTCTCTTGGGATCACCATGGTTTTAGTTTTGTAGATACTGATGGTCATCCCTCTCTTCTCAAGCTCTTCTTCCAGGCAAGAAGTTTGATAAAAGGCGTGCCTCTGATTTACTATCAGGGCCTCATCATTTGCAAGTGCCAGCTATGATAAACAGATTAGTAAAAATAAAATACAAAAGAACTAGTATTACTGTGTGTTGAATGGCAAATCAACAAAATAGTAGACTCAAAAGTACGTGATTATTTTTTTTTAAACTTAAAAAAGAGAAAGTAAATAACGGTAGCGCAAGGGAGGGAATCCATAGCCCTAAAGAAGCTGGGGGGGGGGGGGTCCTTAGCTCTTAGCTCCTAGTTCCTTTGGACAGGGGGGGGGGGGGGGGGATAGGGTGGAAATGGAGAAGCTCAGTCACCTAAAACTTATCATCAGGTACAACAACGCCCCTTCAACCCCTTTACTTCTAATGACGATCCTGATACCCATTTTAGGCACTTTCAAACCTGAGAGCCCAGTATTTAAAAAGTGTTCGTCCTGATACGAAATCTAACTCAAGACCACTGAAACAATAAACAACCGTGCTAGAATTTGCGCCACCACGGCTCACTGTCGTTTTAAAACCTCTCACAAAATATACTGTTACACATTTTATCGTCCTGTAACTAAAAAAAATATCGCATCGACTGGAATTTAAACCCTGAACTATCACGCTGACAAGCAACTACACCAACTACTGCGCAGCCGTGATTTCCAACAAATTACGGAAGATACTTTTACCGGAACTTTTTTCCCGTTGTAGACACAATATTTGACAGCTCCAGTCCATGAGACACAGAGAAGTACCAGGCCGATTTGCATTGTTATAGCAGACATCATTGTACTTGGATTTTGGCTTGCACTTTGTCAGCTACTGAAGCGCGTATACACTGTTTATACTCTTTACTGTGACTAATCTTCGCGTTGTGTACTATGTTTTACTGATGCATTTTGAAAGATAGTGTCGGCAATTTTAACGTGAAACCATGCGTAGCAATACTTGTTAGGTTTCTTAACGTTAGGACAGAGCTTTACACATTTTTTGCTTGTGACTCACTTTTAGTCTACTAGTCTACTAAATGATCGTTGGTGTAAGAGTTTAGTTGCGTATCTTTTACAGGACGTTGCAGAGCCAGCCCCAGCAGCCCCTGTCTAGTAGTTTGCCATTGCTTTCTGGACGGTAGGTTTCTTGATACCACTGTCGTAACCAACGCACTGCGCATGGCCTGCAGCTGGGATCGAACCCGGTACCCCGCCATTGCAAAGCGTTCGCATCGACTTTGCCACAGAGCCGACACGTGTAAAAGACTGACATTATTTCAAAAAGCAAAACTAGTTACCCATATGAAGACAAAGTGTAACATTTAAATATGGCATAAAATTGCTACTAAACGCAGTGTAAGGGGTCAAATATCATAGTATGTATATATCAGTTACAGTTTCTAATAAGTAGCAGTTAGCTAAAGGGAAAAGCGATGACGTCTGCTGGGATCAGATCAAGGGAATTTGGAATTATTTTTGTGTAGAAGTCCTTGGTAAGAAAGAACAGAAACATAAAGTGTGGATAACACCAGAAACCATTAAAATGTTCTAAGAAATTAAAAGTGAAAAAAGGCAGACTTAAACAACAGCAAAACTGGAGCTGATAAAGCTAGCGCTCAGCAAAACTACACATAAAATAACAAGGAAGTTAGGAGGCGAAAAAAAAGGCAAGTTAATTGAAATATTTAGACCTAGCATAAGAAGCAGAGACAGCAGCACCAAAAGCAAACTTTAGAGAACTTCAAAGTAACACAAGGATATTAGTAGGTAGATATTGTCAGCCAACTGGATCAATCCAAATATAATCAAGGAAAGGTACTCACTAACACTAAATATCAAATGGGCATATGGGCTTAATCTTTTGAAATACTTCTGAATAGGCAAGACCCTAAGGTTCTTCCTTATTTCCAGACTTTAGAAATGGAACTAGACATAAACTGTGAGATACCATCAGACGAGGAAGTTAGGAAAGCTATCAATCTTCTAAAGAAAAGAAAGGCGGCAGGTCCATATGGTATCCTAGCAGAAGTTATTAAGGCCAATACAAAAACATCAAATGAACTGATACATAGATTATTTAGTAATTTTTGGGAGACCGAAGAAATACCAGCAGACTGGAGAGAAGGATATCTTGTGAAACTGTCCCAAACAAAGGTGA
>CAJHNH020002555.1:80000-103137 GCA_905116865.2 Candidula unifasciata
GGAAAAAGAGAAGGGAGGGGGCGTGAGTAACATAAACTGTTACCTGAGAGAGCTTTAGGTCACAGTAGCTGCCTTACCCACTCAAAGTAGCAGCAGTAGTAGTTGTGGTTGAGTGGCTACACCGTAGTGCTGTCATGCTGGGGATCGTCGGTAAGGTGATGGCGTTTTTTCTGTCAGGAAGCAAAATTATACATCCTCACCTGACCAGTCCGTGGCGACAGCACTAGCCATGCGGCGCAAAATTCTCTGGGTCACGACTCCCAGTCTACTCCTATGGTAAAATAGATAGCAGTGACATTATTTTAGTTTTTTTTGGTGGTAGTGGTAGTAGTTGTACTGGTACTTAAAGGATGGTGTGGTAAATATTACGCTAGCGCAATAACAACTCATTTCGATTCCTGCTCCCTATTTTAGTCCGGGTGGACAGGAATATCAAAGTCAGTTACAAAAAATATAGTCAGGTGATGATTTTCAAATCCTTCGAAGAGGGAGAGAACAGTAGTCGGTGGATGGGGGAGGGGAGAGGGTGATGACAGAAACTGTGAACCAAAAAAAAGCTTAACACATGATTTTTCAGTTATCATTTATTAATTTGTTTTATTTCACTAAAGCTACCTCAGCTATTATCATTTATCATTTATTTGAAAGTACAGTAGTAGGCTTTACTTCCATCTCTTTAAAAAATACAAACAGCTTTAGCATGTGATAACCAAAAAACCATATTTTGAAATCCTAATAATACAATTTAAACGACCACTACAATTACACAATTATATGTTGCATGTTCTAGAATCGGCAAACCAGACTATCTCTATATCTGCGCAGACAATTATTGAGGCATTAACCATATTAGACACATGCGATTTTTAGTTTCTTTCTTTTCAAAAAGCTTTTGATGAGTTGGAGAGTAATCGGTGGATTTGAGGGGTGGGGGGGGGGGGGGTTGGTCGGCGGCATCAAAGACTATCTTTATTTCTGCGCAGACAATATTGCGACACTAACTATATTAGACACGTGCGATTTCTATTGTCTTTCTTTTCCAATTAGCTAAAATATGCCATAGCAACGTGTGGCCGGGTAGAGCTACAAGCGTACTATGCAGGAAGCCAAAGAAGAACAGGCAGCCAACACAGAACTGGTATCGCTAGCCGCTACACGCTACAAGTTTTACAGAGAACATGATTCGAGCTATTTTGGACTGAATAGTCTATTTTGCAATAATGATAATTTGTCGACACACTAACTAACTAACTAATAAACTAACTGTGGTAGAACGCCAGAGAACGGCTGGTGATTATTTTAATTAGGATTAAAGCGAGTCAAAACTCTGGCTACTGTGCATAAAAAGGCCAACGCACTAAGAACAGGTCTCATTTTGGTTTCCGGACTGAACCCGCGGTCGCTCAGGGGCAGAAGCTGTTGTGGCTCTGCACATCGGGCTAAACAGCATGGGTACAGGCGATTGCGGAGGATGACCGGTTGTCTGGCTGATTTCATGGCCATAATTAAATCTGAATTTGTCTCTAGTAGTTAAACTCTGTGGGCAGATATATCAGTTTGTATCCTCGCTCGGAGATAGTTTGATTGCAGGTCGCTATAAGTGATTTACTGTTCTGGTTGCAGATTGAAGCTTAACGTACATGTAAATATGTTTCGGTTTTTGCCATTGCTGAGGTAATTTTTTCTAAGCGTATGCTTTCATTATTATATTTCGTTGTTAGCTGGAGATGATTAGCACTTTAGATTCTGGTCAAGCACGTTGGTTGTTGTAAATGTATTATCTGTGAAGTATACGTAAATTTTGTGTTTAGTTCAGTAAGATAAATAGCTGTTTTATGTGATGATTATAATTTATTTGCTTGATTCAATTGAAGATCTGTAGTACATGCCCGTGGTTCGTCTAGGTGTGTGTATCCATCTGGGTGTTAGTGTGTGTACCATTGAGTTGTTCAGAAATCCTTTGCCAGGGTTCTGGCGAAATATTCCAGGACCCATGCGCAGAAAAACAACATGTCTTTTCTTTACCTTCAAATTTTTGCTGTTTAGTGGGGAACTATTACCGTTTGTCCTGATGACAATTTTCCTTAGCCTCCTACTTCCGAGTTTTCCTTTTTTTTCTTCCAGCTAGCACAAACTAAACTAACTAGCTAGCTAACTAACCAAACTAAACTATCTAACTAAACTAACTAAACTAAACTAACTAACTAACTAGGCAGTCTAAAATAACTAAACTAAACTAAACTAGCTAGCTAATTAACTAATTAAACTAACCAACTAACAACCCTCCCCCCCCCCCCCCACCCCCACTCCTTCGCTCCCTATTTCAGAGATGCAACCCGCTACGGGACGCCTTCCCACCCCAACCCTTCCGTTCTCTTCCCACCAACTATATCGCTGTCAAAAGATCTTTCTCGCCCTAATTTCCCACGATACACTACATTCTTCAGGACACCATCCCCTTTCACGGATTATCCTAATAATTACTTCAACATATTTTCATTCTTTACTTTTCATTGTGCACTATTTTTTACATACATAAATTCGGCTGCAGAGGCCCACGCAATTTTGTAAATGTGCAAAACAACTCAAAGTAGAGCAATGAACTTTTCGATTATCTTGTTGATGTTAGTTACCCCCTGGTGTGCAAGCTGCCGACTAATAGATACAGAAGGTCACAACAAGTTTTAAACCAAAGCGTTTCCTTGTTGTGATTTACTGGATTCTTTATGTGCATTTAATTTAATGCACAATAGCTTTTGATCGGATTTAGATAAACTGGGTGGTTTCTGAAGTGGTGACATCTGCGTTGACTGATGTCTCTGCAGGATATATTCATGATGTGTCCATTGTATTAGGGGACTCAAATATATATATATATATATATGCCTTGCTATTTTTGTAATAAATATAACACTTGGACTTCAGGAAATCAGATGAATCATTGGATTTAGATATGGCAAAAAAATGCGACAACTTTATTGGATCGGAAATAGAACAAACAGGTCAAAACAGCAAGACTTCTGCATTTGTGAAGACTGATGATTATTATTTTCAAAAAAAAGTTGCGGAAAAATTAACTATTTTCAGCATCTTTTTTAAATTAACCGAGATGTCACAGAACTGCCACACACTCGTCACACCCAGTGAGACTATTTTGTCCCAACATAACGGGTAGTATTTTAACTGGGTCCCAACTTTGGAAATATATATGACAAATCTTTGTGTTCTTTTCCTCTCTTTCTTCACTTGTTCTGAGAAGAAAGCAACGGGATTTTAAAGAAAAAGGTCCATAATAAAGTTAAACTACAGAGATAAATATACATCAAACTGTCATCGACAACAGACACAAGCAGACACAATACACATACATGCATGCATTTATGGCCCTATTACTTGACGAAAAAGGGTGGCCGCCCTTGCTACAGTGTATAAAACAAGGTTAAGGTTGTTGGAACCTACCAATCTTTGGAAATAACGTTGGCTGTCGGCTCTGTGGCTAAGTCGATGCGAACGCTTCGTAATGCCGGGATGCCGGCTTCAATCCTAGCTGCGAGCCATGCGCTTTGCGTTGGTTTCGACAGTGGTAGCAAAAAAGCCGACCGCCGTCCAGAAGCAATGGCAAACTACTGAACGTAAATTTGCCTAGAAAAACCACACAACTGCCAGGGGATGTTGGAGTTGGTTCTGCAACGTCCTGTAAAGGATACGCATCTAACCAACCAAAGTTGGCTGGCCTGAGTTTTATAAAATCACCTTCCGAGTGCCGGTTAATCTAAACATGTATAACATAACCCCTCATCTGCTGGGGTCGTGGTAGTGTATCCATGGAAGCACTAGTAAACAAAATTAGCCCTCTTTGTCTTATTGAACTTCCGCTTGTATACTAATTTGCTCTTGTCCAATTTCACGATGTTGTCGTTCCTGACTCTTCTTTGCAGCTTCTTCGACTACCTCCCAGTGTCCCTTGAAATAAAGTCTGTGCAATCGAATGATGTCTCTCACATTGTGCCCGAATCAAGTTAGCTTGCGACGTTTCACCACTGCCGACCCCTGGAAAAGATTTGTGGAAAGAGGAATAGAGGAAGACAGCTCGAGAATGTTCTTGACAGCTTTATGTCATGGCATAAAAGGGTGTCCGCACATAAACCGGTGCATGCTGTTAGAGACCGCAGGTTGCGGAGAGGCATGATAGCCCCAGCAAGTCCGCTAGGCACTCGATGATAATCATAATAAGGATGTGTTCAACCTCAATGCCGCATTTGTTCGTGAAAATTCCTGCCACTTTTTAGGATTAGGCTTGGCGATGGTAATATTTACTGTGCAATCGCAGCTCACAAAGCATAATATATGTATTCATTTATTTTTATTTTTCTTTACATGGGCCCGCTGGGAGATATATGTTGCTTTTAGCTTTACCTGGCTTGTCATTCTGCTAAAGTATAATAAGTGAGATCGTCTTGTCTGTCTACATAATCTGACTATCCTTTTTTTTGTTTTGTTTGCTTTGTGTCATTTCTATATGGGTTTAATTTAGACACAAGGTATAAAAAGTGAGAGCGTCTTGTTGTCTATCTACAGAATCGGAACATTCCTTTTTATGTTTCGTTTGTTTTATGTCATTTTACTTTAGACAGCTATAAATGTGAGTCACGGTTAAGCTTTTACTGTGCCAACGCGCATATACGTTTTCGCACAGACAGACATAAACATATAAACACACACAAACATACACACACACAGAATCTCCCTACAAGCGGATATTATGATTGTAAATTCATTTGGGCTCCCATGACGGCCAAGACCAGTGACTCTCAACCTTTCTAATGCCGCGACCCTTTAAAACAGTCCCTTCATGTTGTGGCGACCCCTAAACAATTACTTTCCTTCATAACTTCAATGAATATTATTTTTCTGTTTTGAAAGGATCGTTCGACCATAAAAAAGGGGTCGGGACCAGCTACAGCACGAGATAATTGGGTCTAGTCGAGGAAGCGAGGGGAAGCCCGAGCTAGACTCGTGGTCAGTCGATCATCAGAAGTCAGAGAAGACGGTTGTAGTTTTTGAAGATGTCGTCTTTATGTCGCGCGAATGGTTAGTGTTCGGATATGTCGCGAGTGGTAGAAGTGTGAATAATGTTTGAACATTGGAAATAAATGGACCTGAATAAACTGACAGAATGTACAAAGAAGTTGACTGGTGTTTGCGTTGTCAACCCTAGACGTTAAAGCAGTGCAAGTTTGTAGCAGTAAACATCTAGAGAGTGAGCCGTGGCGAAAGTCAATATGTATAAGTCAAGGTTCATTTCAAGCCAAGGTTTATTACAAATGGGAGCCCGTCCGAAGGAAATTTGAGAACCACACGGACCTCAATCATAGGAAAACAATTTTTCTTCCAAGGTCAGACAGACATGCGAAAAACAGTGTACCATACAACGTCTTCACCCGAGCAGAACCTGTAAACACAGCAAGCTGCGACGGGTCAGCTACCGACCAATGAAAAACGGTGTGTCATCTACGCCCTGCCACACACAGTATCCCTAAGTTTTGTTCAGGGTTGCCATATTGGCATTTTTTATGCCAGATTCCACAAATCTGGAATATTTTAAATTGAACTAGCATAAGATAATGAACTGGCATATTCTGGCATATTTGGGTTTTTCCTGGCATTTCTTATCAAGATGTACTCATATTTTCTTCATGGTTCCTCTGTTAAAAACACACAAATTTACTAAAAGCAATGTAGAGACCTACAGTTAACATCTTTATTTCAGTTTGACTTTGTTCGATGTCCCGCTACGGACTAACGGAGATTCGCGACATTTCTTATTGTTTTATTGTCTTCCTAAAACGGATCGTGACTGCTATAAACCTCTGTAATTTATGTTACTAGAATAAATGTACTAGAATAAATGCGAGATATAAAACGAAAACCCACCACTGGTACCAAGTAATTCAGACTGTTCAGAAACTACTTGAGGACAGAAAATAGATAGGATATAGACCTAGTTCTATCTGTCATAGATTTTATTACTTTTACCAATGGCCACCTGATCCACAGAAAAAAAAATGGAAAGCATCTTATGACAGCAATGGCAAGTATAATAGTAATTTTGAGAAAACATACTCATGGCTCAAAAGATCTTCAGACGGATCAGAGGCAGCCTATTGTAAACTGTGTCAGTGCACTGTTGCACCAAGAATTAGTAGCATTTCAAATCATAAAAAATCCGAAAAACACAGGATGAAAACTCCGTCAAAAATCCAGTCACAGCGTATTACAACAATAACTCCTAGGCAAAGTAGTGATAAAGTTAAAGCAGCAGAGTTGCAACTTGCTGTAGGCATGACCTGCCATTGTGCAATTTGCACAGTTGATCATTAAAGTGAAATAATGAGAGCGCATGGTCAGGGGAGTACATTGGAGCACATACAGTTGCACAGAACTAAATTTTTATGCTTAATAAGAAATATTATATCGCCTGCACTTAAGGCTGACCTTATTGATGATTTTTGGAACAAGAAATATGCCATCATTATAGATGAGTCTACTGACGTTTCCACTCAAAAGTACTTGTGCATTATAGTTAGTTTTTTCAGTGACAGGAAAAATGAAATATTTACCGGATTTCTTGCTTTAATTTCCTTGCAAGCGGCTACAGGAGAAAACTTATTTAATTTGATTGATAAGGAAATCAAAAGGTGTGGTCAGAGTCTTACAAATTGCATTGGGTTTGCGTCAGATGGCGATTCAAACATGGTCGGGTGCAAGAACTCTGTATGGTCCAGAATTAAAGATATTTCTCCTTTTTGTGTACAGCTCAGATGTATCTGCCATTCACTAGCACTCTGCATTTGTAGTGCCATTGCCAAGCTGCCAACAAATATTGGTTTCCTACTGTCAGAAATACCTCAGTGGTTTCGTCATAGTGATTTAAGATGAGAAGCCTATAAAGAACTGTTTAGATGGATGAACACATCTACGGAGTTTGAATCAGAACGAACTGTTCCTCTTCCATTCGAGAAACTGTCATCTCCTAGGTGGCTTGTGCGAGGGAAGATTATGTTCAATATGATGGTGAACTGTGAAGAATTGAAAGCTTATTTCACATGTGCCGAATTAGCACAGGCAACGTTTGACACATAATAAAAAGTAAGATTGTTAAAGGAAATGCTGTTAGACCACAATAATTATTTGTACTTTGTGTTTGCGACACCAATTGTACAAGAATTTGAAAGACTGAACAGTCTTGTTTCAACAAACAAAAGCTTATCCTCATGAACAAGAATATACACCAAACATTTTCCATGCACCAGAAAAGTCTTAAGAACAGACTGTATGACGTCAATGAGCAGAAAAAAATTATTATCACGTTGACTCAAGTATTAAATACCTAACGGAATGTAATGCATTCCTACAGAAGAATATCAGGACTGAAGTTCAGATAGAAATAAACAATGTTAATGAAAGATGTATGTCTGTGCTAGAGGAAGCTCTCAATCAAATTACGTGTAGACTTCCCACAGAGAATATATTTCAAAATCTGTCAAAATTGAGCCCTTATGCAGTTTTAAATCAAATATCAAGGACAGTTTTCAGAGCTACCATTTTTACACCCGGCAGAAATCGACATCAGTATTATAGAAGAACAGTACAGAAAACTGATTGTTGTCAAATGGAAAGAAGAAGCCACATTTAAGAAGGATGGACTACCTACAAACAGTGAAGATTTTTGGATAGGCGTACTTCGACACTAGGCATTTAAAGAGTTGGCCACTTTCGCCCTTACTTGCCTAATAATGCCCGTTAGCAATGCTGTAGTTGAGAGAAAATTCTCTCTTGTTACTTCAACTAAATCAAAAGCAAGAAACAAAATACAACTGGATTTTCTTGATGCAGTTGTCAGAATTAGAGCAGAACTATTGATATCAAAGAAATGTTGCAAAGACTTCATTCCATCTGAGAAAATGCTTAAAGATTTTACATCCGAAAAGTTTTATGCTGCATCTTCCACTGGTTCCAGTGAGGATGACAGTGAAAAATTCAATCTAGAGCTTTTGATGTGAAGTAAGTACAATGTTACACTTTATTTGGCAATTTTCTGGCATATTTTGGATGAAGGTTTGGCATAAAATGAGGCTTTTTATCTGGCAACCCTGTTGAAGATTCAGGAAGTTTCGTGTTCACCAAAGCTACACATCGTAGATATTTCAAATCTAGTTTGTGAATTAAATCCAGTTTGAGATCATTATTGTTTCGCTGAAACTAGCAGGCTATGAACTAATTTTATTTACAGTTACGATAAGTTTTATTACCACGGTGACATTTTTGCATCGATTGCAGTGTTGCCACTTTGTATCTTTTATATCCAAATTCAGATCTTTTTCATTGCATTTAGATACTGTTTTTGACGTTTAGATCGTCAATATTTTTCTAGATTCTTTTCATATGGAGTTAAATATTTTATAGATTTTTTTTTTCTTTCATTGTCAATTTAATAATTACTGTGTAAAATATTTACTACAATATTTTTGTTTTGGTCTGGCACGTACATTGTGACAACTGCCATTACTTAAACTTTGAACTCTCACTCTCACACGCACAAATATCTGGCAGCCCCGCTACTGATTAATAAAAACGCGCGTAAATCATACTAACTCTGTTTCAACCGTATCCTCACTGTGCTGACTTTGCGGTTTTTTTTTTCATTTGATAAAAAAAAAATAATTGCTTACCATCTTATGTGGCTTTCACTTTGAAAAAAACCTTTCAACATACCAAAAATAAAGTATGAGCAAAAAATTTGGAAAGAGTGATTGCATGATGACAAAATTAAAAACTGGGGATATGACCAAAGCTTGTTGTAAGTACTACAAGTGTGAAATTAAAGCGAAAATACAAAACTCAAAGAGTCATGCAGAGACTAAAAAAGCATAAAACTGCAGTTTCATTTAAAGATATTACACCGCTGACATCTGTTTTCAGAACTATACTGATAAATGAATCATCAAAAGTTGAAGTATCAGTCGCAATGTTTTTAATTTGTCACTGCGCAATTTCAAACTGTGACCATTTGATCGATTTGTAAAAAAAATCTTGGACTAGTTCAATTTGAAAAGTGTGGTGTAGAAAGTATAATTTAGGAACTGAATGACCTTTTAATCAGGAACACAGTTAGGGTTGAAGAATTTGGATGAAATTGGTACTGATCATGCCTCAGTAATGGTTGTTATAAACAATGGCGTTTATACCAAGTTGAAGGAAGCTAACCTATCGTTAATACTTATAAAATGTATGCGTCATTCATTGCAGCTAGCATTATCACATGCTTCATCTAAATATTTACCAAGGAATTTGGAATACCTTATTGCTGAAACACTTTACTGGTTTTCCAAATCATTTGTCAGACAACAGCAATACAATACATTATATACAGCCTTGATTGATGGTTCCACATCACCGAAAATTCTGTCAGATTGCAAAACTAGATGGTTATCAATTTAACCAGCCGTTGAAAGAATTATGAAGCAATGGCTGAAATTGAAGACACACTTTGAAATAACAAGACAAAGTGAAAAGTGCTACACAGCTGAAATACTATATGGAATGTACAGTGATAAAAAAAATTTGTCATTCATTCTCTTTTTATAACCTATTCTAATGGAAGTGCAAAAAGTTAATAAACTGTTCGAATCTAAGCTTGTTGATAAAGTTAAATTACTTGATGATCTCACCTTGCTATTTCACTCGGTAAAAGACTGGTGTTGCCAACTTCTAAAGCTGATTTGCTCACTTGCACTATAGAGAGCTAGTTGGTTCATAAGCCACACCTTGGATATTAAATCGAATCAAAAATTGATGATTTAAAAACAAAAGGACTGTTAACAGAGAATGAAGAGAACAACTTAAGAAAACGCTGTCAAGATTTCCTTATCTCATTATTGAAGCAATTGAAACTAAAGCGTTTTGGAGTAAAGTGAGACAATTTAAAGATGCCTCATCAAACATTCCATTCTGTAAGCTCTTTAAAGTGCCATGTCTGCCATGATACTACCCCTCTCAAATGCTGACGTAGAAAGAGTTTTCAGTGCTAGGAATTACATCAAATCTAACCTCAAAAACAGGATGAAATTTGACCTCTTAAATGCTATCGTGCCATTAAAATTCGGCCTGATGAGTCTAGAGAAATAAGCATACTGTTCCACTTATAAAGAAATTTGAACAGCTAAAGCATACCAGGGTCATTTTGGATCTGAAGCTTCAACTTCATTATCCGAGCTAAGTTTATCATGTGGATCTTGTGAGGCAGACATCAGTGAAGGTGGGGACATGATTTTGTAGGGTAAGTCATAACAAAAGCTATGTAATTTTTTACTTTTTCAATTTAGATGTTTTTTCTAGATCTTTTCCATGCAGATTTAGATCTTTTTAGATATTTTTTGACACCGTTTTGGATATTTTTTGTCAAAGAAAAGTGGCAACACTGATCGATTGTTCGTTTATCAGAATGGCGTCTAAAAGGTTGGTGAAAAGTAAGAACGCTTTGTCGCAAGTATCATCAGCGACAACAATGAAAGATACATCGATAAAAAACCAAAACACCAGTGTGTGCATATTTTGTAATTATCAGCACAGTTCTTCAGTTATTTGTGACAAGAGTCCCAAGTATAAAAACTATCTAACTGATTTGGTCAACAAAAAGTGGCAAAATAAACAAAATAACAACCTCAAAAAGTGCCACTTCTGTCTGGCATTAGCATGTGGTAAAACAGTGCGTAGGCAAACAAATGCTAAGAGACAAGAAGAGATCCTGGTATGCAAAAACTAAGAAAGAATGGATTCAGAAGCTTTTACATCACCTACTCTAGATTGTTCAGTATGCGACTGGAGGAAGAAACACAACAGAGCCACATATAATGTTGATAGGAACAATCCAAATAAAATGTCCAGGAACTAAAAAGAAAAAGAACGAAATCGTGATCGCAGAATTAGAATCCAGCAAGAGTAATTCAAGCAAGAAAGTTGAAGCGAAAAAGACAGCAGCTACTGAAACAGCGACTAAGTCAAGTTAAAAAACTATGGACCTTAGTCAGCAAGCACAAACTTTTCCAGAAATGAAATCTAAATCTGATTCAGCCAAGAATCACAATCAAGGAAAAAGTGAAAGTGAAACTCAGTGTATGAAAAAGCCAGACTGTGAAATACTGGATAGACAAGCTATGAATAAAGAATTTTCATTTTTAGATAACAATAAAGATATACCTTATGATCAATTACACATAGCAGCAAGCAAAAAATATCGGGAAAAGTCAACTAAATGTTTGATAAACAAGAAACCAGCACAAATGCAATTAAATAAAAAATTATATATCACTTTGGTACATGAAAAGATGTTAGAAAAATCAGATTTAAGCGGAGAAATGGTTTACTGTTTAGACAGAGAAGGTGAATTGATGCGATTACAGACAGCTTATATTTATTTGAAGTCGCCCTATATATCAAAACCATTGAAGGTAGTGGTAACGAACAACATCGGAATAGATGTGATTCTGGGATACAAAGACTTCAACATGAGGGACTGTTCTGATGAAGATATAAGAGTCTGGTAACAAAGGCATCTACAGCAACAAAAATAAGATCATCTGATTCAAGAAGAAGTACCATCTATTTTTTTTTTTTTTTTTTGTTTTTTTTTTTACGTATCAGAAACCATGAGTTGTAAACCTTTGGCTCGGTACTATGGATATCGCAACCCTTCGGCATTGATTCCATTATAGGTACCGTTAATCTGGGAGAAATGTGGCTTTTCTGCCTACCCCCGGGAGTGAACCCGGACCACAAGGAGTTCGTCACCCGGCCGCCGCGAAAGTCAGGTTTAACCAACTTCGCTAGAGAGCCGGGCATCTATTTTTATAAACTATATCGCCATTTACTAACTTGAAACCATACAGTCCATCAACCTGAACATCATCAAGATAACATATTACCAGACATGAAGTTCAAGATTATCTGTCATGAAGCTACAACGAACCACCTTTAACCAAACGACCAAGAGGAAACCTAAACAATCAGCAGGAATTGACACTTTACCATTCTTCACCTTCAAGATTGTTATATTTCAACCAAAACCAGAAAGCACCAACCGGTACTGTACGATGAATAATTAAAAACATATCAGTCACTGATTTATTCAAATTTGAAAATCACCATCAAGGAACACGAAATTTTTTTTCTCCAGACACCTCAAAATTGACCATTGAAACATTTCAAAATCATCAAATTCTAAGCGACACTTCAAGAGTATCTATACAATATCAAGAGCGTCGAATACCAAACGTATCAAAAAAGAAAGAATGCGATAATAATAAGCATTCCAACCGTTTAAACGCAATCAAGAGACAACAAAAATGTCAGTATCACATCGTGTTTACACAATTGTGATAGTTACTGTGAAAATTAAATCAAGTTGAATATCTAAAGTGCTTGTGTAAATAAATATCAAACTAATGATGATGTATTTTTAAAAAAAAGAACGCTGGAGGATGAAACCTGATGTTAGAAGACAACTCTTTTACGTTTAAACACTTTTAAACATTTTCTAACCAAAATTTGAAATCTAAGTATTCAACCACAATAAATATTATATCGAACATCCATCCAACAGATATATCAAATGCTGGCACTTAAAGCAGATTCAGACCGACATTCACGCTTACTTACACAGTTAGTCAATGTTAAGTTAGAATACAATATCGACAGTACCATCTGTGTTACGGTAGGTTTCCGTTAAGATTTGAAACGAATAATACAATTGCATTTTGGTCTCTGTAAGGGGTATTTAAGTATGTACTGACTTCCATACTGTGATGATTTCCTTTCAGTTTTGTGAAGTGTTCCATTATACCTGCTGTTGAGATAATGCTTGACAAACGACACCTTCTACTGATGGTTTTGGCAGCTGGCCTCTGGTTTACATTGGCTGGAGCTCGTCCTAGGTCACGTACAGCGGTAAGCATGTCTCAGCGTTCAAATAGATAATTATTTTTTTTCTGTTATCTCTTTCGATGTGGACAGATAGAAACAGTCCCTGGGGAATTGTCAGGGCATAAATGCTCTGTTTGTCCTTTCTGGGCTGCTACCTCAAGGTTATAACTGTGTTATACGGTTCGACAGAATTTATAGGATTTACTTTTGTTTAGTTCTCAGCCTTGAAGTCTGAATCCTACGGACAACAATCCTGAAGGGAAACAAAGATCAACATCAAAATTTTTTCAGCCATATCATTTTTATATTCATTAATTTCAGGTTCTGGTTTTTGATGAGCGACCACGTATGGCACCAGCTGCACAGGATGGGAATGAATATATGCCTTGTACCAGATATAATTTGTGAGTGACTAGTAAGAGAAGGGCTAATTGTTCCAACACTTGATTTGCTTTAACTTTATTTCCCCCAACGTATCAATATTTTGTTGAAATTAATACATCAGATTAATATTTTAATTACACAGTTATCAGTTCATGGCTCATCTTTGAGAAAACGAGAATACCCAACTCGCTATGAAGCCAAACCTCTCAATAACGGAGCGACCGAACAAACTGAAATAATGACTCCACCAAGACCTACGACTCCGTGGGACGGTTGTTACTACAATGAGACATTTTATAAGGTTCGTCTAGTTAATCTTTGATTGCTTTGTTAGAGAAGTGGTCTGACTTTGGAGTGCTACCCGAGGGTATTGAGTTTGAATCTGCACCGATGGGAGAAAGAGCGTGGTGGTTAAACAGACCTGTGGGCTCATAGATCTACCGAGCCTAAAATGGGCAAAAGGAAATGTCCTGGGCTGTAGAAGGCACCACATCACTCATCGAGTGCAGACTGGTCTAAAAAAAATTATGGGTCTAGAACAATAGGCGCTAGCATCCTTGACATCTTTGATACTTCTTTGAATGAAATACAGGCTCATCGAGAATGATGACTGCTCAAATGTGCCAGGAGATTGGTAGTGAGGTCTGAAGAATGAGAGTGACAGATAGCTTGAGAGAGATGGATTCCCGACGCTAGTACTTCTGGTGGGTTGAGGTCCCCTGGTCTGAAATAAGACTGAAAGGCATGGTTTAAATATATGTGGTGTGGGGGTAGGGTGGCGCTAGAGAGACTGGAATCCCCGAGTGCTAGTCCCCTTTGTTGCAATGCCCTTGGCTATTTGCTTTAGAGCGTCAGATTTTTAGCTGTTATTATTTTTTTTTAATAAATGTATATAGATGTGTTGCTTCTTGAAATGTTCAGAAAAGTCTAGTTTTAAAATTACCTTTGTACACTTTTATATGGACGCCATGTGTTACTCTGGTAATGTCTTCTAGAAGATAACCATCTCCTACCACGTCTTCAGAGTCATATTCAAAATGCTCTTCTTTTCTCTACTCCTAAAATACTTCACAGCGTCAGGGCTGGAATATATCTCTGGAACTGGCCCTTCTGTTCGCCCTGTAAAGTACTTTTCAGTGTCTCTGATGTATGCCTACATACGGACAGACGGACAAATGTTTTATATACAATTATGGTATTAAACATTATAGGGTCACTGGGCTGAGTGGGTTAAGTAACGAAGCATTATCACAGCACTCGAGACTTTCCCATAAGCGCCCTGGCTCATCTGGCAGCAAGCCAGAGTTTAAATTCAGATGCTACCAGTTTCAGTTTCATTGTATGTCCGTCTTGCTTTTCTTCTCACTGTTGAGTGATATACAG
This sequence comes from Candidula unifasciata, assembly GCA_905116865.2. Classification (NCBI taxonomy): domain Eukaryota; kingdom Metazoa; phylum Mollusca; class Gastropoda; order Stylommatophora; family Geomitridae; genus Candidula; species Candidula unifasciata. The sequence continues at coordinate 94,749 of CAJHNH020002555.1, forward strand.
ATTGACAGGTCACTCAACACTGTAGCAGTCTCTTCAGACCACCATGACATATTTTTTGCTTCCATTCGGTATGAAGTGTAAAAGAGTTCATCGTTTGCATTTATCTGAAAAACGTTTAATAATTTACAGAATGGAGATTACATAGACCAGCAGCCATGTTACTCCATGATATGTCTGGGCGGCAATATTGCCATTGCAGACATATTTTGTGAAACACCGGATGGCTGCAATGTGAACTGGAAACCCAACGCGTGTTGTTCTCTTTGCCAGGTGAGTGACTGCAGATTCGAATAATTGTTCAATTTTAGCTATAGGGTCTTTAAAAAGTTTCAAAAGAACTCAAAAAAAAAACACAGACAACGTTTGCCCACTAAAAGAGAACGCATCGTGAAGCTGTATCGTCCAAGGCATAAACCAAAAGAGAACGAGGTAGACCAAGAAATAACATCAGAGAAACTCTACAACAGCACGATGTGCCTATGGTCTGGGCGGCCAAAAGAGCAACAAGCAGAACATTATATGACTGAGTCACTATCAATTCCACCAGGACCGCACAGCGAGTGTTCAACTCCCGCTGACAGAATGTGCCACTGTTCGAATCCCCCGGGCAGGTCCCAAAAACCCTGTTCAACCTTTATTTATGTTTGTGTCCCCGCCAACAGACGGAGTGGAGCTTTAAAATAACACAGATTTGCGTCCCATATAAGAATGGAGTTATATTTTAATTATAGAACATTATATCTCCCTGGCACCTAAAGCGGTAGAAGAGGAAGTCAAGAATAACCCAAGGAACTTTTGAGGTATCGAGGTGGACTCGTGGGAACAAAATGCCATGCACCGTGTTGTGTGGAAAGGGCATATCAGGAAGGGAATGAGACTGAATGAAGAAATAACTGCAGAAAGGATGAGAGCTGAGCGTCTGAAAAGAAACGGATTAAACACAAATGTTTACAACAACTGTCTTGAAATCCATAGCTATCATTTTAAAAGACTTTTCTTGACACGGGCGGGTCTTGCTAGTCACACTCGCCATCGCCATGGGCTGTGAGTCTCATACCTCCTCAAAGCGCAATATAACACTATCGTGTAGAAACACGGAAAGGTGCCAGTGATGATAAATGATGATGATTTGAGATCAGTAAAACAGTGTGGCAAGCCCATTACAATGTACTGACTAGCGCTAACAAAAGCCAAAGACATAGATAGAGATTAAGGACACAGTAGAAAACAGAAACCGAAAAGCTTATTTGGAACTATCTGTATCTTCTCCGTATTGTTGTTGACACACAAAACTTACACAAGTCTTTCTCTCTTGTGACCGGTCTAATGTTTTTCTGTTCACGGTATCCTGTCTCAGTTTAAATTCCATCATTTCTCCTTCCGACTTTTCCTCTCCAAGTTTGTTTTGGTCCTCCACGTCTTGTGACTCCATCTGCTGTCTATTCCAGAAATGTCATTTGTAATGTGTCAAGTATGTAAACATGCCCAGGTCATCTCTGCCCCCTCCCCCCTCATAATTTGCCAGTAATTAACATTTTGTTTCCCTCTTTAGTGCTTCTTCTGTGATCTTGTTCGATCAAAATATTCACAGGGCTCTCCTGAAACATTTATACTGAAACATCTCTCTTGTTTGCGTAATAGACGGACGGACGAACAGACAGACAGCACAGACAGATTTCAACTTTCATATTTTTTGTTTTCTGTCTTCAGGATACAACAACACAACATACCACTGACATCACCTCAATATTAACACCACCTAAACCTGACATCACCTCAGCAAAACCTCCTGGCTGTTACCTAGAGGAGGGATATTTCAGGGTAATTATTATGTCATTCTGTGTATTTCTCATTTTGTTACCTTTTCTTTACCACTGATATCTTCTCCTGTCTCTTGGTAAAAATTACCAGTTGCTATCCTGACAATGAAAGCTAGGGTTCCGTAGTGGCTAGCCTGTCGACTAGAAGGTGTTGGGTTCAAATCAGCATGGCGTCGGATGGGTTCAAATCAGCATAGCGTCGATTTTGTTTTCTTCAAAGTTAACTGTGACAATGAGGTCGTCCCAGGCTCAAATTAGTACCAGGTCATGTCCTATATTGGAAAGTAAAGACGCTGGCATGATATCTACCACACCACCCAATGATTACCGATTTTGTTTTAATTTTTGTGTCTGTGTGTGGAGGTGGAGCGTTGAAAACAGTACTTTACTTTTTTTTTTTTTTTTTTTTTTTTTGGTAATTATTACAAAGGGGTGCCACCTGTGAAAGGTTGAGAAACCCTGGAACTGAAACGTTTTGAAGTAATAACAGTCTAGAACAGACTAAATGAAAAACTATTCTGGTGTTTGTATGTCAGTTGCATAGAAAACGATACTGTTTATGTATGAGCCAGTTGAGCGTTGAGTTTTCATATGTTGAAGATTGTCAGTATATGCCAGTCCTTGTTTTTTTTTTTTTAGCCAGCACACACACACACACACACACACACACACACACACACACACACACACACACACACACACACGTGCGCGCGCACACACACAAAGAAGAGGAGAGAGAGATTAGAGAGAGAGAGAAGAGAGAGAGAGAGAGAGAGAGAGAGATTGTTATTCAGGTAACAAGTTACAAGACATATTCTAATTATTGTCTGTTTTTCCCCTCCTCCACACCACAGTATGGAGAGATCATAAAAATGGATCCCTGTTATTCCATTATTTGTTCAGAAAAAGGAAAAATTTACGGGGATATATTCTGTGATACACCCGAAAGACAGTGCAATCAGTATTTAAATCCAGATAGATGTTGCCCCACATGCCAGGTAAGTATACACAAAATTAACTTACAATGCATGTTCTTGTATGAAAAGTGTAAATCACCATAGTAGTTATTTATGTTGTGTCATATTGTTAGATATCACTGCTCATGGAGGGTTTATGTTGTAGGTCAGAGGCGGTGCCACCAGGCGACGAAGGGAAGCTGGGGCAATTTTGGGTGCCAAAAAGGCGCTATATCTTTCTCGACGGACAACGTAAAGTACTGACGAGACGTCGCATGTCTTTCACGGGTCTTGACAAGGCGATAACTGAAGACGTTGGGTAACCGGATCACTATCCTTGGCGCACAAAAGTCACCCGATGTTTTTCTTCACAGGACACCGTAATCCGCGGAAGAGACAGAGCATATCTTTCACTGGTCTTGACAAATCGTCACCTAAGATTCTTATTAAGTAGCTAACTGTCCTTCTGACACAGCAAATCACTAGATGGTTTTCTCTACGGGACACCACAAGGCACTCAAGAGACAGAACATGTCTTTCACTGGTATTGTCAAGTCAGTGGCCGACGGTTCTTAGTAAGTAGTGTACTGCCCTTGGGACCCAGCAATCACCCGATATTTGTCTTAACGAGCCACCTTAGGTCACTTAAGTCTTCCTCGTTGCTTCGGCGTTGTCAGCGTCCTCGTTGTCATCCTCCTTGTTGACTTCGGCGGGTCGTAGTCTTCGGCGTCATCGTCGCCTTTAATGTCGTCTTCGTCGTCGACTGCATAGCCCAAGTTTTTCACTAACTGTCTCGGACACGATGCGACTTTAGGAAAACATGAGACTTGACGTCTTTGCAGTTGTCTTCCTTTTAATTTGCTCGTCTACGGCGGTGTCGTGGAACAACGTAAGTCACTCGTTCAATAACCTTTCTTGGTAAGTCATTAATTAACATTGGTACTATGCGAGTCACTAAGATGTCTTTTCTGTTGGGGAAACACTCGATGTCTTGGTCCTTTGATACATTATAAGTCACACAAGGTATGACACACATCTTTCACCAGCTGTCCCTGACGACTCGGACACACGGTGACTTTCGGAAAACACAAGGCAGCTTTAAGAAACCAGAAGGCGACTTCAAGAACCTAGAGGGCGAATTTTTATAAACCAGAAGGCGACTTTAAGAACCCAGAGGGCGATTTAGAAACCAAAAGACGACTTTAAGAACCCAGAGGGCGACTTTTTAGAAACATAAGATGACTTTGAGGAAGCTCCAGGCGACTTTTTATACAACATTAGGCGACTTTTAGGAAACACAGGGCGAATTTTACAAAATACAAAAATGACACTGTGACACAATTATCGCTATTCTTACTAACATGTTTTGTTTCACTGAGCATATCAAAGGGCTTCAAAACAGTCCCACTTCTCTTGATACACCTTATAGCGATCGACATCTTTTACCACTCGACCACTTTAAGAGGCACAATGTCTTTTCCTTCTACTGTATTTGTAAAAACGCGGCTAACCAGCTAGTCGCCCTTGAAACTAGATGTCCAATCCTGATACCCGGATCGTCAACCAGGTTGTGTTACATGAAAAGTTGTCTTACTGTAAACACACAAAGCTTTTCGACAGTTCTTCAAGAAGGCTGTTGTCTCCGGCTAATAAACTACGTGTCCCACGGACGGACTGTCCAACGTAACTGTTTCCTATAGTCGCCTCCATGGGGTACCATACATGACTGCGAATTTTCACAAAGTGAAAGGGATGATTTAGAAGAAACAGTCTGGCCGTCTGACCTAAGAGTCGGCCGCTCAGCTAGTGGTCAAATCGTCTGTTTCTGAGAGTCATCTTCTTAGTTGCTCATAAGTGACAAGACAGTTACAAGTCTTGTCGACTATTCTTTATGGAGACTATTTTGCCCCTCTAGACAATAATTGGCTATTAAACTGGCTGTCTGACGAAACTGAATCCTATACTCATACATGTCTGTTTGCACCATAAAGTACTAGACGAGTTTTCACAAACTAACAGAATGATTTTGAAAGCCAGGTTTCCTGTCGAATCTTTGAGACGTCCTTTCCATTAGCGGGGCGGCTATCTGCTTCTTCCGAGTGTCTGTCAGAGGCACCATAAGTTTTGTACACGTACAAGTTTTATCAACTAGCCGTCACAGAAGCTATCTTACAAACTATTCGTCCCTTCTGAAGGCTGTCTGATTGACGGTTGTCAACTGGCTTTCCGACCTACTAGCTCTATTTTGAGACGAGGAGGCAGCAACCTTTGGTTGGGGCACAGCCCCTGTGACCTCGTCTCAAAATAGCGCAATATAACACTATCGTGTAGAAACACGGAAAGGTGCCAGTGATGATAAATGATGATGATTTGAGATCAGTAAAACAGTGTGGCAAGCCCATTACAATGTACTGACTAGCGCTAACAAAAGCCAAAGACATAGGTAGAGATTAAGGACACAGTAGAAAACAGAAACCGAAAAGCTTATTTGGAACTATCTGTATCTTCTCCGTATTGTTGTTGACACACAAAACTTACACAAGTCTTTCTCTCTTGTGACCGGTCTAATGTTTTTCTGTTCACGGTATCCTGTCTCAGTTTAAATTCCATCATTTCTCCTTCCGACTTTTCCTCTCCAAGTTTGTTTTGGTCCTCCACGTCTTGTGACTCCATCTGCTGTCCATTCCAGAAATGTCATTTGTAATGTGTCAAGTATGTAAACATGCCCAGGTCATCTCTGCCCCCCCCCCCCCTTATAATTTGCCAGTAATTAACATTTTGTTTTCCTCTTTAGTGCTTCTTCTGTGATCTTGTTCGATCAAAATATTCACAGGGCTCTCCTGAAACATTTATACTGAAACATCTCTCTTGTTTGCGTAATAGACGGACGGACGAACAGACAGACAGCACAGACAGATTTCAACTTTCATATTTTTTGTTTTCTGTCTTCAGGATACAACAACACAACATACCACTGACATCACCTCAATATTAACACCACCTAAACCTGACATCACCTCAGCAAAACCTCCTGGCTGTTACCTAGAGGAGGGATATTTCAGGGTAATTATTATGTCATTCTGTGTATTTCTCATTTTGTTACCTTTTCTTTACCACTGATATTTTCTCCTGTCTCTTGGTAAAAATTACCAGTTGCTATCCTGACAATGAAAGCTAGGGTTCCGTAGTGGCTAGCCTGTCGACTAGAAGGTGTTGGGTTCAAATCAGCATGGCGTCGGATGGGTTCAAATCAGCATAGCGTCGATTTTGTTTTCTTCAAAGTTAACTGTGACAATGAGGTCGTCCCAGGCTCAAATTAGTACCAGGTCATGTCCTATATTGGAAAGTAAAGACGCTGGCATGATATCTACCACACCACCCAATGATTACCGATTTTGTTTTAATTTTTGTGTCTGTGTGTGGAGGTGGAGCGTTGAAAACAGTACTTTACTTTTTTTTTTTTTTTTTTTTGGTAATTATTACAAAGGGGTGCCACCTGTGAAAGGTTGAGAAACCCTGGAACTGAAACGTTTTGAAGTAATAACAGTCTAGAACAGACTAAATGAAACTATTCTGGTGTTTGTATGTCAGTTGCATAGAAACGATACTGTTTATGTATGAGCCAGTTGAGCGTTGAGTTTTCATATGTTGAAGATTGTCAGTATATGCCAGTCCTTGTTTTTTTTTTTTTTTTTTTTTAGCCAGCACACACACACACACACACACACACACACACACACACACACACACGTGCGCGCGCACACACACAAAGAGAAGGAGAGAGATTAGAGAGAGAGAGAGAGAGAGAGAGAGAGAGAGAGATTGTTATTCAGGTAACAAGTTACAAGACATATTCTAATTATTGTCTGTTTTTCCCCTCCTCCACACCACAGTATGGAGAGATCATAAAAATGGATCCCTGTTATTCCATTATTTGTTCAGAAAAAGGAAAAATTTACGGGGATATATTCTGTGATACACCCGAAAGACAGTGCAATCAGTATTTAAATCCAGATAGATGTTGCCCCACATGCCAGGTAAGTATACACAAAATTAACTTACAATGCATGTTCTTGTATGATAAGTGTAAATCACCACTGTGGTGTAGAAACTTGAACAATGAGCGGGCGACTAGAAAACTGAATTGAATCTTTTGTGTACGTCTTCTTTTACCACTTCGGGTGTCGAGGGAAATATAAGTGCCTGCGTCCTGCTTTTCTGGCTGCTTCAACCATAGAAACATTGTGGTGCTGTAGATTTTCTCTGGTGTTAGCTTCTCATCTTGTTCTTGGTCGACCTCTTGGTCTACTTCCCTCTCCTCTTTTGGTATATGCCTTGTATGGTGTAGCATCAGTAGGCATTTTCTCTCAGAGGTTCTGCAAAGACTTGAATGAAAGGAGATTTTTTAATGCCACATTGAAAGACATAATACGCTTTTTGGAAAACATACTAGAGGGAAAGCTCGAGAGAAAGAGGAAGACAACTACACCAGTTAATGGACAGCATAAAGATATGAACGAACAGCAGTCACAAGCAAGACAAGAGACAGAGCATGTTGGAAATCCATTATAGAAAATTTCATAGACTGAAATCCCCACAGTTGGTCTTTATGTGTGTGTGTCCATCAATCTGTCTGTCTGTCTGTCTGTGTCTGTCTGTCTGTCTGTCTGTCTGTCTGTCTGTCTGTCTGTCTGTCTGTCTGTCTGTCTGTCTGTCTGTCTGTCTGTCTGTCTGTCTGTCTGTCTGTCTGTCTGTCTGTCTGTCTGTCTGTCTGTCTGTCTGTCTGTCTGTCTGTCTGTCTGTCTGTCTGTCTGTCTGTCTGTCTGTCTGTCTGTCTGTCTGTCTGTCTGTCTGTCTGTCTGTCCGACAAAACCAGGTTGAGAAATAGAATTTTCTCCTAAGCTTGAATAGACATAGCGATGAATTTTTAGAATCGACTTTGGCTTTCAGGCCGACCAGCCTACAATGGACACCTGAAAATGTCTATGCAAGTAAAGGCAGCTGGTGTAATGTTGACTACCTCACCCCTCAAGTGCGCACTACTTATAAATGCAGGACTAGTATCACCTGCCTGATGCGATAGTGCCCTAAATGAAGTCTCTGATTGTTTTAAATGGTACTAAAGTACCGCCTATACTCGAGCTGTGATAAAGATTGAGAACCAGCTGCCCACACACGTTGCGATTCTATTATATAATAACAGACAATGTATTAATCGGCACACATAGCAAGAAGAAGAAAGATAGAAGAACACACCAGACCATAAGACAACATTAAAATCGAAAGCTATAGTTACTGTGCATGGAATCAAATTCATCAACTCCAAATGGTGTATGTGCCTCTCTATGGAAACAAGTGTACTAAGAACATGACCAACTATGCACCCCTTAAAAAAGGTGTCTTCATTTGCCCTGTCAATCGTACAGCTTTAAATCCACAACTAAGGAATATGAACGAACTCTTCTCAAACCATTGAAATGGCACCATAGGTTACAGAAGTTTATTTTATCCAAGCATGGGTTGAAATGTACGTTGCGATTCTTGCAGACTCATGGGGATTCTGGGAAAGGTAGAAAAAAAGGCCAGCTCTGTTTATAGAGGAAAGTGTCACTT
>CAJHNH020002556.1:0-24245 GCA_905116865.2 Candidula unifasciata
TGAGCTCTTAACCCTTTAGGGATATCGGGAAAGAAAACTGAAGAGCAAGAGAAAAACAGTGTTAGAACCAAAAATACTAAGGTGAAATAGAAAAAGTCATTAAACAGTCCCCCAAATAAAAGCACCAGGAGCTGATAGTTCCCAAACGAAATAATTAACAGCGGGTGAAAGCAGCATCGAGGGCTTCACAGAATATTAAAGCCAAAGGGTACAAAAACGGCCCCTATTGATTGGACATGAAATAGTTTCCTTTGGGAAAGAAAAAAAGGAAGAAAAACGGAATGCGGTAAATTTCGAGGCATTCCTTTTAAGCCATTTTGGGAAAAAAAGTATCCCAAAGATAAAGAAACAAAAATAAAGCCCGGGTATAAAAACCACAGCGGCGGAAACGGGGTTTTAGGAAAAAATTAAGCTGCACAGAGAATTTCACACTTAAACAGTTAATGAAAGAAATGAAACAAAAAGATTTTTATTTGTGGCTTTCGAAACCCAGGAGAAGGTTTTTGACAGGTCGACGGAAGAAAACCGAACCTTATATTTCCCTCGACACCCCACAGCGGTTAAAGATGTGCAGTGAGATAGAAGAAGAAGAAGTACAACGACGTTAGGATCCTTTTGTTTCCAAACTGCCAGTGGATTTTTTACGTGCGCCAACAAATGAAGCTACCGATCTCACTACCCAGAGTGGCGCGGTGATTTTGGTCACAGGCATGAGGCAAAGTTAAGTCTGATGTGAGGTGTAAAAGGAGATACTCCGTACCCCACTCGGGCGCCAGTCCTTCACTGTTCTGGTTTTACGGAACCTCATGCAAGACTCCTGCTGCACGTCCCCGTCGTGCGCCACGGATAATGTCTCAAATGAGCATTAACAGAGTTGGCAGGGGATCTCGGAGCTGGCGGCCCCTAGAGGTGTAGTGTCCTTTCTGGCTCTCATCAGCCCGCCCCCAAACGCATGGGTGAAAAGTCTAACAAAACTCACGAATTGCTTGCTAAATCAAATGACAACTCTTGGTTAAAATTCGGGAGGGAATTTAAAACTGTGCTGCTGAGACTCAACCCTGACCGAGAGATTTACCCGCAGCCAAGACGAGTAACATCTCTTGTGGGCGACTTCTCGCAGCAAGATCCTACCTACGTACATCCTCAATCCTCAGTGTCGTCGTCACCGCGCTGAGGTACACCACGGCAGCAACTTTTCATATGCTGGCTTGGAAATAATGTCCGACAAAGTTATACCCCACGGCACACATGCAAGCTCAGAGTCCGACGATCATAATTCGTACCGATTAGGAAAAAGTCCGAATGTCCGTATCCACTGGTCCAACTCGCCCGAGTGTTGGGACCAAACAGGTGAAGCCACGCCTGACGCATTTTGCTTCCCCATTCTGTCGTGCTAAGGGCACAGCTGAAACAACGTTAAAGGTTGTCTAACGTAAGATGAAAAAGAATGTACCTATTTGTGTGGCCACAAACGTCCTAGACCTGCGGGCTGCTCCCCGCTGTTCTCTGGAGAGCGCAGCCTTGTAGCGCGGGAAGCTCAATACACGGTTGTGAGGTTAAGCAGTCATGGGCAGGACGTGACGATTCCTTGGGTGAGCCCAGAACCAGAGCATCATGTGTCGGCTCTGCATTTGTTGAAGCCTCCTTGGATGGCGGGGAATGCCCATGATCTGCCCCTGCCTTCCCTTGAGGGCTGAAAACTCTACATAGAGCTGCCTCAAGGACGACATTCCGGGGGCCACACCTGTTAAGTCAAAGAGGACACCACACAAATGAGGCAACATCTCGACCCACACAAAACAATGGCCACAGTCAATCTAGAAATAGGCTTGACGTCTTCCTCCGAAGTCGGAGTACATCTGCCGGAGAGGCGGGGAACGAGAACTGCAAACAAATAAGCCAGTAAAACGGATGTACACGCAAAACTCAGGTCAAGGTAAAAGCCAAAAGTCCATTTTGGAAGAACAACCGCGACTTACCGCCGGAATTCACAGCCGGTAAACAAGAAGAAGAAGACTACCCAGAGACCAGTGAGAATTACTAGAAGTCCAAGTCCACGTGGAAAAAACCCCAGCTCTCACCGGGAATTGAGCCTAGAACGTCTAGCACTCGAGGCGGACACCATGCCTCGAGACCACGCAGCCCCCTCCCCGAACGCAGCTTTAGATTATAAGTGTGACTAGTTTATACACGCCACATAAAATGGTGTAGCCTTGCTCGCCACCAAGTAACTCTGAAAAGAACTCTTGCAGTTTTGATTAAATCAAAGACGACAGACCCAAATACTGTCCCGACCGGCGACGAAGTTGTCTACCGGCCAGCTAATGGGCGACCTGGTCACTAATGTGAACCTGCCACGATGAAGAGTCAAACCATTTGGTAATCTGGCAGGCACCTAATCACAGAACCACTAGTTCTCACATACTGCTTGTATTCTCTTTAATATCAATTTTGTCATCGAGATCTACCAGTGTCAATCAATTCTACAAGTCGTCTTCTTTCTTTTCGTTCTACCTGCCAGTGGTTTTCAGATGAGAAGGCCACGAGGCTATTTGAAGTCTGTGGTGCCAGGCTCGCCTTTCAGATTGGTTTCCACTGGAATGTCACCCAGCCTGGAAACTAACGGAACTATTGTAATGAATGTTGTTTTTGTTTTTTTCATTAACGAAGAATATCAAATGTAGTTTTCACCTTGGCAGAGTTTTGGAAGTTTCCTTTTGTCGGTGTCAAGAAGTAATGTCAATAGGCCCGTTAAAACGGGTTCAACTGGATTCAAAGAAAAAATACGTAATTAAACTATTTGCTTGTGCAAAGTAAGACTGTTAGTGAACGGATGCCCAAAAACGTTATTAAATTCTGTTTATTTAAAGGTGTATCCACAACATAATGTCGAGTTATTGTGTCATTTAGTTGGCTTATTTATGTTATGACAAATTGTGACATCAATGTCATAATGAGTTTGAGGTGCCAATGTGTTACTGTGCAGAAGGTCACTGTTTTACTGTAAGAGTAAAATCTAAAACTGCATTATACTTATTTACAATGAATCGAAAAGATCAAATCAGTTGACTATAAGCAAAATCGTGAGCATCTGTTGCCTAAAGAATTACACGATTTTTGTTTCATGGATATCAAAGGCTGTATGCAAAAAATCATTGCGATGTAATAGGCAGTTTTCCAGAAAAAAAAAAGTTTGTAACTCTTTCATGAATTTTCGAACGGACTAAGACAGTCTGAACAGTGTAATTATCCAGTCCAACTGGATTTCTCATTTTTCAATGGGAATTCACAGCTTAAAAACATCTTTAAATACTGTGCTCGACGAAATTAGTAATTAGTTTCAAATCTCATGACAGGTTTTACAAAAGGCTTTTTAAAGTCTTCCACTGGGATTTTGTGAAGTTTAGAATCAAGCGACACGATGTGGGGTTAAGGGCTGACATAGATGACAGTTTACATGTTTATAATTGTAAATTGTATGTAATAAGTTCGTTTATGGATTCATCTCATTCGCATCGAATTATTATTGACGATTATTGTTAGTGCTGTTATTATTATTGTTCGAAGATTGTTGTAGTAGTAGTGGTAGTAGTAGTAGTAGTAGTAGTAGTAGTAGTAGTAGTAGTAGTAGTAGTAGTAGTAGTAGTAGTAGTAGTAGTAGTAGTAGTGGTAGTAGTAGTAGTAGTAGTAGTAGTAGTTGTTGTTGTTGTTGTTGTAGCAGTAGTAGTAGTAGTTGCTGTTGTTGTTGTAATAGTTGTGTTACTGGTATTATTGGTGGTGATAGTAGTAGTAGTGGCGGTGGTAGTAATTATAGTAGTATTAGCAGTAGTAGTAGTAAGAGTAGTGGTAGTGTTGGAGGTAGTAGTAGTATGAGTGGTAATGGTGCTGATGGTGGTGGTTGTTGTTGTATTAGCAGTGGTTGTTGTAGTAATCGTTGTAGTAGTAGTGGTGGTGGTGGTGGTGGCTGTAGTAGTAGTTGTGGTAGTAGTAGTAGTAGTAGTAGTAGTAGTAGTAGTAATAGTAGTAGTAGTAGTAGTAGTAGTAGTATAGTAGTAGTAGTAGTAGTAGTAGTAGTAGTGTAACTAGTATTCCGGGTGATGATAATAGTAGTAGTGGTGGTGGTAGTAATTATAGTAGTAGTAGCAGTAAAGTAGAAGGAGTAGTAGTGTAACTAGTATTCCGGGTGATGATAGTAGTAGTAGTGGTGGTGGTAGTAATTATAGTAGTAGTAGCAGTAGTAGTAGAAGGAGTAGTGGTAGTGGTGGAGGTAGTAGTAGTAGGAGTAATGGTAATAGTGGTGGTATTAATCGTAGGAGTAGTAAAACGTGTTGAGGTGTGGGGAGGGAGGTGAATTGCTGGATTGTTGGGATAGCTGTAACAGTAATTTGGGGATAATCGCAGCAGCAGGTGGTGTTTTATTAGCAGTAATAGTTTAAGTGAGTGAGCGAAGCTGTTGTTCTAATGTTGTTCGTCCATCACGAGTAATGAAGACCACTTTCATCCTAAGTAGTAATGACCTATGATTATGAGAACGAATGTGGCTGATTAGTCCAAACTCAGCCTGGATAGCTTTTGAGCAGTGCGGACAACAGGTGGAAGCCGCAGTAAGTGTGGGACTAGCGACACGGTTCTTTCTAGTCTGCTTCCGTTTCTCTCCCTGAGCAACCTCCGCTGCCTTGCAGGCTGATCCCTATGCCTGAAGGATGTATCTCCCACGTCGTTGTGTTGATGCCAAAAGAATTGAGAGCAGTTTAGAGAGTGTCCTTCTAGAGCTTTTTCTGACCTTCTGGGACCTCTTCTCTTGCTGGAAGCGAAGCTAAACCCCTCTAGGACTGCAATGCAAATGGATTAGTGTAGCCACGGAACCCACATAGGAAAACACTGTTTCGCACATTGCCAGTTTATTTTTCTTAGAATACTTCCTCGCAAAAGGATGATGGCGACTCTCATGACATCCTCTATAGTGAATTACACTTAGATGTAAGATGTTGACGTCACACTCTCCTACAATATAAAGATGTATGCAAACGGGATAGTTAGTTAGTTAGTTAGTTGGGTTATCCTCATTGCACTCCGGACATGTCCATAGGTGCTCAGATCCTCCCCTCAGTATGAACCCCAACGTCCGATGGCTAATAGTACCAGTTCTATGTTGATTAACAAGTCTTCTGGCGTAGCTGGTGTGCGTCTCGTGTTTTGCTGTGCCGATCTTAATTCCCAAGTCTGCCATTCTGGCTAGTGATGTGGATTCACTGCCACCTAAGTCCTCTATTCTTCCCATTTCTCTGAGGGCATTGATAATATCAGCATGATCCATAGGCTGACCGTCGGTAGTGATAGCGGATCCAGCCAACCTGTCAGCTCTTTCATTTCCATCGACGCCTGCGTGTCCCGGAACAAAAATACAGGTGACTCCACGAACAGTGGACTTCTGTAATGATTCAAGCCATTGTCTTCGCACTGAACCTGCCTGAACCCTCCGGATCATACTCATTGAATCACTGAGTATACACACGCGGGTGTATTTTTGTGTTTCAAGCCAGGCAAGCGCTTGTGTCACTGCCATCACCTCCATCGTCATGCTGCTGGTTGTCATGGAGAAGGCGCCGTTGGCTTCTTTGACTGTTCTGCCCGCTGAGCGTGCTGTAAATGCCCATGCGCTTCTTCTTTGGCGTATAACGGATCCGTCTGTATAGATTATTGCATCTGCTTCGTCTGAATTTTCACCGATGAGAGCGTTGACCTCTGCATTAACAGCAACAGGATTCTCTTCTCTACATCGCCTGTTGAGTGTGACAATACAGGAAAATGTACAAATAAACGCCTGAGGCACAGGTATCCATTCTGCACCAGGTATGATGTCGGTTAGGCTGTATATTTTGCCTAATGACATCTTCTGCCCGACCTAGCCACGATTTCCCCTCTTCAGTCTGTCGCCCTTTTCACTAAAAAAGCGCTTGATGCAGTGGGTGTTTCTTATCAGCGCATATTTTGAGATATGCCCGAGCCCTCCACATCCTGATCCTTTGGTTCATTGTTGGAAAGTCAAGTAGATACCTCATTGCTCCACAGGATGTGTCTCTAGTACATCCCAAAATAATGCGCAATGGCTTCATTTTGCACCTTTTCGAGTCGTTCAATCTGGGTAGCACTGACAGTGAGGATGGCCAGAGCGTATTCTATGGGGGAAAGGACCAGACCGTAGAATAGAAGTATTTAGTAGTCTTTGCTCAATATTGGAAGCAGCCATAATCCTCATTGCAGATAGACCTTTGAGTGCTTTTGTTATCACATGGTCAAGGACAAGCGTGTTCCCTGAATGACAAGCTGCGATCGAACCTCACCCCGAGAAAAACGTCATAACGTTGGTTTGATCAATGCATTATGACGCATCAATTTATTACGCATTTTCACTTCTGGTAAGTCCGACTTGACAATGTGATTGTTCAAAGAGAAACCATGACACTGATGCCTTCGAAGGATTTGACATAGGCATTGGAAACATCACACCAGGCGGCAATTCGATCGAGTTCTTTGTGCATAGTGCTGGCGATCTCCTGTCTATCACGCCCTCGTCGATAAATCAAAAATGTCGTCAGCAAATGACAAAGTGTATGGTACTTTATTGTAGGCATCTTCTAAGTCCAACACTGCCGCACATGTCTCTTCTTTAATCTGAAATCCCTCGTACACATCGTAGGCGAAAACTGCAGCATTGAACCATGTCTCTTTATTTAACCTGTACCCTCCAAGTGTTGGTGGGAACTTATCATGTAGTTCCAAGTAGGTGGTCAATCTTTGTGCGACAATTTTTTCCAAAAGTTTGCCAACAGTATTCTGCATCGAGATGATTCTGTAGCCGCAGATCTTTGAGTGGTCTTTATTAGGCTTTGGTAGTGGGAACAAATAACTATGGAGCCATTCCTCTTGTATCTGGCCACTCTGGATGCTGATATTGAATTCCTTTGCCACGCTTTTCAAATCAGCATTCGACATCATCAGCATGTCGTTGTATCGGATGCCGTCAGGGCCTGGAGCAGTGCTGCGCGATTTCTTGAGGCAAGTTCTTAAGGTATCTACAGTGATTGTGAGATCAGTGCCTAACACAGTGTTCTCGCACAGCATCGACAGTTTCATCTTAACCCCTATTCTTGTAGCTTCGTCTTTTTGATCAGTTTGCTCCAAGTAGCGCGCAAGAAGGGTTTTTCCTTTATCAGCATCAGTTCTCTGCCATATCAGGTCTGTACCCTGAAAATCAGGGATACCCCTAGGTCGTGTGAATGCCAAAGGTACTAAAGTATATTCGTGAGAAAAGATTTGCATTGCATTGCACGTGTTGCATAGAGAGTGAAAATTAGTTAATGATGTTTCAGAATGGCTAATAAACAGCATCTTGTCTCCCTAGCTGAAATATTATAGTCATGACAAGCGCCATGGCGGAAAGAAAACAAATAATAGCAGAAGATGTGGTACCAGGGGCCGACCAACACGAAGATGGGCACAGGATATAAGTGACTCCTTGAATATGAAAGTACAGGTGACGAGAGAGCTATTGTAAGACCCAGTTTCTTTCAGGCAGGCCGTGATGAGAGCCACATTACACAAAAGACATGCAACATGACGATGGATTCCTGTTGTCAGTTCTAGGCTGGATCCGGGGAAACGACCTACAAGGAAAATAACTTGTTGGGTTTGTGACGAAGAAACCAGGTAGCTAAAGCCCACTGTTGGGTTACAACTGGTGTTATCAGTAAAGGCCTTGTTGGTTACTGGGGTAGAAAACAGCAAACACATCGAGAACGTCCACAGTGCCGGACAAAGGGAACCTTTTCCACGCCTTCAGGCGTATTCCGCATATAGGACTAGACCTATATTTTATAGACCAATCGGCTCTTACTGGGTGATGTCGTCAGCATCACACCGGTCGCCTTTACTTCTCAGGACTGCACCTGGGTCGACCTGGTAGCCAAGGTAATTTTTTTTTTAAAGTATGCTCCGTAGGGAACTGAACTCACGGCCATCCGATTCCCAGACGAGCAGCTAGCCGCTACATCACAGCGACTCACCCCCACCCCCAATTTCTCCAACAGTGCAGTGTCAATTCTTTATTAATTATTTTATGGAATTAAAACACCCATAACGGGTTTATACTTTAGAAGAACACTCGGCATCAAGTGGGAAGCCAAAGCTGCAAACAGTTAGGTATTGGTAAAAGCAGTTTTCTAAATATTCCGTTTTCGAAGACTCAGATGGCTAGAAGGATGCATGTGGAGGCTAATAGCGATCTTAAGTACACCCTCTATGGTGAATTATATTTAGGAAGAAGATTTTGCGGTCGACCTCTCCTGTGTTAAAACGATGTATGCAAGAGGGACATGAATGATACAGGTGAGGAGGACATTCGTGGGGCGAAACAACAACAAAATATCTTGGAGGGGCATAGAAGGGAGGGATTTTAAAAAAAAAAGGGGGAGGGCGGGGAGGGGTGAACAACGATTACAGATAGGGTAATAGTTCAGCGTATTAGAAGAAGCACATTAAACACATAGTATGGCAACAATGGCACTGAAATCTCCTGCTCTAATTGTGAAATACTTTTCTCAGCGCGAGCGAGTCTTTCGAGTACCACTCACCACTGTGGCGATAACATTGACACCTGCCACCTTCTATAGCACAATATAGCACTATGGTCTGGGAAGATGGAAAGCTGTCAACAACAGGCTAAACCACATAATATTAATTTTAAGTTAAACAATATGGGCATGCTTTGTCCTGATAACCTACAGACTGAAATCGAAAATAAAAAAAAAAAAAAAACACTTCATTATACCATTAGTACTACTACCAATAAAGCAAGGAAGACGCCGTGGCGGAGCGGCTAGACGCTTGCCTCGGCTCGGAAGGTCGTGGGTTAGCTCCCTGGCGGAGTTTTATTTTTTTTTTACAAATGATCCTGGCTCGCAGGTGGACCCAGTTTTGAGTGGGTACCGGGTGCAGTCCCGGAAAGTAAAGGCGACCGGCGTGATGCTGACCACATCACCATCTTGTGCCGACTGGTCTATCAAATATAGGTCTAGCCTCCTCAAGGCGTGGAAAAGGGTACTTTACTTTACTAATAAAACAAGAATTAGAAGCAATGACGTCAGGCTGTGGCACTTTTTAATGACGTAGCAAGCATTCAGTTATGTAACGGGTTGCTAAATGATTGCACAATCGTAAGACAGGGGTCGCGACATGTCCACGGCAAAAAGTTAAAGGAAGTCCGGGACAATTTACGCCAGTTGCTTCTATAGTTAGCCTGTGACGTCTGTTTGTATTGACTAAGACGCCAGACGGCATGGTGGACAAACTTCCTTTGTGGCAGTAACGGGACCCTTCTAGCAAACAGTGACACAGTTTGATTACATTTAGAGTGTGACAGACCGAAGTGTTTCTCAGGGCGAACTAAGACGAAAAAGATTGCGACAAACTTTAGTCTTGAAAATTTAATCTTTCGTTACAAACTTTAGTCCTGAAAACAGAATGCTACGTTGTTGATGTACTTTTACGTACTGGCAAACTGAGAAATGCCAGATACAAATGTGTAAGTGTTAACTCCCTGTCCTTAGCAACGTCGGGTGTAAGAATGCATTTACCTCGTGATTTCCCTCCAAAACATAACGCGCTCTCTTACTTTTACCATTTGGTCAGAACATACTAGAGAAATCTGGTTATCCAGATTGGTCACTACAAATGTCTATATGGCAACGTTAAAAGTAAAGCATTCGTGACTGGCATCGTGATTATTTCGTCACTTCGGTATCATCTATGAAATCTTTTTGTGCATAAGGAGTGAACGACGTAAGGCATTGATTCTGAAATTTTCTGACACAAATTTTGTTTATTCAATTTATTTAACACAAAATGACTGGTTCTGTGTTTATTTGTAATTTATAACAGCTAATTATTTTTTTTCCCTTAATCTTATTCATCCGCCTAGAAAAGCGATTATCACCTTATGGCGTGGTTCACAGCTAGGCTACGGCATTTATGACTTTTGGAAAGCCTCTCTGTTTACTACATGCTTATTAGGAATCAGCGGATTTAATCTCTTTGGTCCACAAAAAGAACCCCTGAAACCCACATTTGGAGAACGTTTTTTCTATTCTGTTTTCTGCATCAAGTGTTTAATTAACTAATTCCATCCCATTACTTTAACTCCATCTGTCAAATAATGCTTCTGTCTGAAGCCAGTTTAACTCACATGTAAATCATATTTTGATAGAACGAGTTACAGTATCAACTGCGTAAGACTGAAAAAGTAAATCAACTGAGATAATGAGTTACTTTTCAAACTTTTTTTAAAACCACATTGAGAGCACTCGCAGAAGCCCCAGTAGCACACTTTCTAGACTGCTGAACTGAAGGTATTGGTTTTCAATCCACTAGAATCGGATTTGAAATAATTTTTTTTTTTTTGTTAAAGTTATACTATGAGCTTTTATTACTTATCTTGACATTATTTACCAATGCACTAAAACGGTACAAAAATAATTTACCATAGGGTATATTAGTTGTTTAGTCTCTTCTCTTGGGTATAGGGTGGCACACAGGGCAGTGGCACTGCAGCTTTCCGCTGGTTAGAGAACACGACACACGGGGAGTGACGAGAGGTTCTGGCAGATGCTCAAGGCTCAGAGGAAAGGCGAGACGGACGTTTAAAAAGAATGATACTGGCACAATTGGTACCGGAGCTCTTTACTGGCTGCTGAAGATGGGGATAGAGCGCTTATTGGAATGCCACGAGTGCTGTGATGTCGGCTCTTGAATGAACTCAACTAAACCCAGCTCATAACCAGGCAACACAACTGAAATGGAAAGGACTGTTAGGAGAAGTGTCCTCATTTCGGAAGGTCAAAATTTGTCAACCAAATACTTAAGGATAGAAAATAAGAGAAAGAAAAAGCAGCAGAAGTCTTCTAGATGCGCTCTGTATTTTTTTTTAAATCTGCGACAGTATGAAGCACTCCCCGATACCTTATTCCTATATATTACTGATGTTACATGGAGGATGTCATTTTTATATACATATATGGTTCTTTTTTACGATTTCTGGCCCAAAGACACACTGGTTGACCTTTCATTCATGCTTGCTCAGGCTAGTTTATGTTGCAGTACGACATGTGTTTACATGTTAACAGTTCTGAAACCACTGGCCGTACGCTGGACTCTCTCGTGTGACGTAGGCTGAGTCTGCCGGGTAGAGGGGTTGGGATTAGGGCCAGTTCTAGAGATGGGGTCGTTAAAAGCGGTCACAGTGTGTCATCCATACAAGCGTCATCGCCAATGATAGTAGCGGAGACAATACAACGTAACATAGACTAGCCTCAGCAAGCATGAATGAAAAGTCAGCCGCGTGTATTTGGGCCGGACATCGTAATAAGAACCACACACACACACACACACACACACACACATATATATATATATATATATATATATATATATATATATATATATATATATATATATATATGTATAGTGATCTGTATTGCCTGAGAAATCGCAACGAAGCGGGCATGGAAAGATTAATTACCTCACCTTTGACAGATAAAGACATGTTTGACCTAACCGAGATTAGAACACAGATTGCTCTATTAACTCTTGAAGTACCAGGCAAACAGTCAAGTCATTATGTCCCATAAAGTATGAAATTGTAACTAATAAATGTTTCCACCAGAATGGGTTAAGGTATTAACATTATGAGAGAAAGGTTAAATTAACAACTGGATCGGTCTTTTGGCCCTGCTACTACATGCACGTACGTACAAATGTACACACGTACACCCACAGACACACTTAAACATACACACTGCTTTGCTAATATCAATACCAACATCGTAATCTATGGCTGTACACACCCCGGACTCCCGACTGCTACGCACGACGTTTCCAACAATCAGTACAGAGATAATCTGTCACATTTTAATTCAGCCAGCTTATCTTCCAATTTATCAAGCCACCAACACTCACAGTCATCTCGACAGCTACTTGTACTCAACCTGTCATCCCCCAGGTCACCAATTGCGGGCCTCCAATGGTCCATACCACTCGTAGACAAACAAGTCATTCACATTGACATGCTGACAAGTACCGCACTTGTCACTGTTCTTTGAGAGACTATTGTTCCCGGGGCGCACCAGATGACATGACTGGGGTCATTTCTTGACTGCAGGAGAGGGGCAAGGACATACTGATGTTCATGGCGTGTCTTCGTGAATGGCGTAAACAAGGGATAAACTATTTCTTCGTCTTTCTACTGTCTGTTCGTCTGTCGATCAGTCTATGAATAAACCTACCTACCTGCGTGCCTGCCTGACGGTCTTTCTATCCAGATATCACTCTAGTTCTCTGTGTTTATCTCTCTCTTTCTCTCTCTCTCTTCATATATATATATATATATATATATATATATATATATATATATATATATATATATATATATATATACCTACATACATGCATACATACACATACACGCATACATACGTACATACGTACATTCGTACATTCGTACAGACAGACGGACCGACGGACAGACGGACGGACGGACGGACAGACAGACAGACAGACAGACAGACAGACAGACAGACAGACAGACAGACAGACAGACAGACAGACAGACAGACAGACAGACAGACAGACAGACAGACAGACAGACAGACAGACAGACAGACAGACAAATATACACCGTTAGCTCTGTCTATCTCTCACTAGACCGGATTGCTTGATGTCACTTACAAACGAGACAAAACGACACTTACACACGAGACAAGATTTTCCCTGAAATTTACAAACAAGATTGTTTAACAACACTTACAAACCAGACATGATTGTGAGTTACAACTTACAAACGAGACATGTTTGTGAGACAACACTTACAAACGAGGCATGATAGTGAGTTAAAACTTACAAACGAGACATGTTTGTGAGATACAATCAACAAACGAGACATGATTGTGAGTTACAACTTACAAACGAGACAAGATTGTGAGAAACACTTACAAACGAGACATAATTGTGAGTTACAGCTTACATACGAGACATAATTGTGAGTTACAGCTTACAAACGAGACATGATTGTGAGTTACAACTTTTAAACGAAACAGGATTGTGAGATACCACTTATAAACGGGACAAGGTTTTACCCTGACATTTAGAGGTAATAGAAGCTTGTGACCTAGACGAAACTCATGTCATTTACAGTCGAGACAATATTGTGACCTAAAACATAGAGATGAGACAAGGTCGTGACTAGGACAATACTTTCACCATGTCACTTATTGTCAAGACAAGACTGTGACCTGACACTTACAGAACAGACAAGATTCTGATGTGACATTTGCAGATTAGACAAGATTGTGACCTGCCATTTACAAATGAGTCAAGATTATGATGCGACATTTGCATTTTATACAAGATTGTGACATATCATTCACAGTCAGAAAAGACTGTGACCGGACACTAAGAGATGAGACAAGATTGTGACCTGGACAAGATTGGGACATGTCATTTACGGTTGAGACAAGATTGTGACCTGACACTTATAGTTGCGACAAGCCTGTGACCTGACACTGACAGCTGAGACAATACTGTGACCTGACACTGACAGCTGAGACAAGACTGTGACCTGACACTGGCAGCTGAGACAAGACTGTGACCTGACACTGACAGCTGAGACAAGACTGTGACCTGACACTGACAGCTGAGACAAGACTGTGACCTGACACTCACAGTTGAAACAAGACTGTGACCTGATAAAGTCGAGACAAGATTCTGACGTGATATTTGCAGGTGAGTTAAGATTGTGATCTGTCACTAATAAAATCCTACAAATCACACTAATTAGGACGTAGCCACCCAACTCTGTTTGTCAGCTTCTATATTGCAAAGCAAGTTTACATACAGCTGTGTTGTCTGTTCTTTTATACCGTGACTATCAGTAGCACCAACACTTGCAGTGCTCAGCCATCTGGGAAGAAGGACGGTGTCGGGGGGAGGGGGGGGGAAAGGAGGGAGAGGGGGGGGGGTACTAGCAGGGGGCATCCTCTACACAATTTTTAATGGATCTAAGAAGCGTCAAGATATACAAGTTCTCTTCTGAAGTGTTTCTGCATATATTTCAATCTATTTCGAATGTATATTATATTTTTATACCCTTTAGCACATTATTTTCATCGTCAACATCAGTGTGTAATTAAACATGTCTTAAGCTGCTTGAGCTCTGCAACCCCCCCCCCCCCTCCCTCCCGTCCCCTTTTCCCCATTTGTGTCTATGCAATGTCTGAGCCTTCTCCCACCATATACCCACCATATACCCAGCACCTCCTCTTTACCTCAATGTTTTCGTTTTGTCGACCCCCGTTGGTACGACTCTCATATATTTGTCAACAAAATATCCTTAGGTACCGATCCCGTCTTTCCAGGCCACCAAGGGGGTACAAATGTAGAGTAATTTATTGCGTGTCGGAGGAAGTAACAATTAATCTGGAAGAAAAGCGAAAACCCCTAACAGGAGAGAGTGTCGCAACAGTGATGTCTGCTGGCTCCTAGCGCCACTTAGGGAAGAAGGCAAGTTAACTTGTTAACCAGAAGACACCGGACACTATCAGTACGAAGACTCTTTGCGGGCTGTTGAGAAGGGAGACGAAGCTAACATGGGCTTGTCCTGGATTCTAAGATGTTAAATATGTACCCAGATAACACAGACGGTATGGTTATAAAATCAGCTAGATTTTATAGTTACACGTTTTGTCATAAGACAACGTCGATGTAAATACGACTGGAGATTTAACACTATGACATCGACGATACATACAGCGTTTTTCAAATCTCGAACACGGTAGAACATTTACCCAGATGATTCAGACGATAATGCAAGCTGACAAGACTTGGTGCATAATTTATACGCACTGTGTCAGCGAGTTCGGGACAGTCGAAAAGGCGCAGCCGAGCGCCACGCAAAGGAAAAAGCAGGAGACAGAGAGACATTAAAACGCTGTTGTGGCACGCAGGCCCTCTGCGTATTTGAGGCACCCGTACAGATCACCAAAATAATCGAACAATACTTCTATAAGTTCGACCTACAATTCTCAAACACGACGCTTACGACGAGATGGGCGTAACTCCAGGTTGGGACAGTGATCGGGTGTACGATTTCTCCGGTACTGTTTGTTATGGCCATGCCGGTGATGTTAGATGAGGCTGCCAGAGTCGGCCAGTGCTTCACGGCGCATACACGAGTCGGTGACAACCGGTCTGCGTGCAATTGAGCAATGCAGGCTGATCGAAAAGTTTAAGGTGTGTTGCTTCCAATGGTCGCTGCTCGTTTACGAGGTCAGCATGACAGCAGTTGAGGTGATAGAGAAAACAATCAACACTGCCATGAGGAAGTGGCTCGGAGATCCGCCTTTAAAGTCGACAAGGTGAGACTCGCGATGATGCTGCGTCTTCAGACCCCATGGTGGCAGCTGTCCAGCCCGCTCTAAAGACAGGTCAGAAATGGAAGGTTCTAGATGCGATTGAATCTGCCCAAGAAGCACTGAAATTTAAAGAAGTCATGGGTTACAGACAAACCGACCGACGAGGCCTAAGGCACGGGAAAGTCAGTTGGTGGTCTAAAGCCACGGCCAAAGAGCGCAGACTGATTGAGCTGACCGTGCCGTATGAGTCGCGATTGAACGAAAATTGCCTGTACAAGCTCAAGAAGTACAGTTATCTCGCGGCTGGTCTGAGGAGATACGAAGCGTACCCAGTACAAATCTTTGCCGTCGAGATCGGCGCAAAGGGGTCTTGTCTCCACATCCACTTATAATGTGCTAAAGCAACTGAGCTTACGAAGAAACGAGCGCAAACGATCACTAAAACAACTGGGCGAAGCTGCTGAAAGACGGCCCTCGGTAGGCTGGTCTGGGTTTCTAGTCGAAAAGAAAGTCCTATCGCCCAAAAGCCATCATGTCCGAAATGTCTGCCAGTGTTCCTCTGCCAATTGCAAAAGTCTAACATGTGTCCGATTAATCAACCGTAGGTTTGCCACTTGGCCGTCAAGGTAGCCGACTGATCTAATAGGCTACCGCAGCGACAAAACATATATTTAACTTAGAATCTCACAGTACCCGTTGCATAGTCACCATTTTCGTCTTGTCTCTGTCCAGGCCCACCCTCTGAAGTTGTCTAGGAGGTTATGGGCCGAAACAATTTGTGACGAGAGATCTTCTACTGATGATCAGTAGACTCCTGTTGTACATGCTTCCCTGTGGAGTTATTATTATATTATTGATTCACCTTCGTCTTGCCTATTGGTGTCCGATGAAACGCAGCAGGAGAGACTGGGGCCTGGTGTCATAACCCTGGCTGGCCCACCTTCCGAGATTGTTAAGTATGGTAACGGGCGGAATCAATTGTCGACGGAGGATGTTCTACTGATGACCGTTAGACTCCTGCTGTGTATGCTCCCGTGTGAAATTTTCCTATTATATTCTTATATATAATCAGCTGGATAGATACTTATAGAGACACGTATTGTCATAAGACAACGTCGAGGTCAACACGAAGAGAGATTTAACATACAAGTATAGACAACGCATAGAGGGATTTTTTTTCAAATCTGTAATATTTGTTAAGCTATCTCCTACACTGACAGAAGCAAAACCACCTATTTAATAATGATTGAGAATAGTGGCATAGAAACCAATCAAATATTAAATTTGGCACCAAGTACGGTCGTGTACGACAGCAGCACTACAGAAGAGCCTGTCACAGGTGTGTACACATGCGTATAATTTGAACAAATAGCCCTCAAACGCTCCAGGCATGTTCATGAACGACAGAGTTCGCATGGCTTGTTCCCAGTGCGTTGACACGATAGCTGCTGTGTGTACGTGTTTTTATCTCCGCGTGTGATTGTTTTAAATATGTATAGATATCTGCATGTCTGTATGCGATCCTCTGCACATGTGTGTGTGTGTGTGTGTGTGTTTACGAGTGTATCGTTGTAGATGTTTGTGTGCATCTACTCATTATAATGTCTGTTTTTGACGGTGGCAAAGTAAATAACGCTCTAGAATCTAGAACATGAGGAGCTTAAAATACAATTAACTGTAGGGAAGAAGGAGAGGGGGGGGGGGGGTCTCAATGGCAAAGTGGTCAAGCTGTTTGTCTCCCGCTTTGAAGGTAGTGGGTTCGTTTCACGGCGGCGCCTTGCAGTTCACGAGTGCAATTTATGTAGAGATCCCTCTCGATCGTCGCTTGGACTACGGAAAGTCGTACATTGTGCGACGCTATCGGCAGGCACCTAGTTGTTTTGCGGAAAGAGGCTGAGCCATATGGGATAAAACCGGGTGCAATGGAGTCGATCCTCTCACCTTTATGTTTACCTCTACCCAGTTAATTATAGTAAGGTAGTTTCTCCCATCCAGTACTGTAGTCTTTATGGTAACCACCTCAAGGGTGAGAATACTACAGATACAACTCCAGAAAGCTCCGTTCAGCCGTACAGCAGTTATACAGGTGCTCCCAGTCCAGACAGGGCAGAAACGTTGTTCTATAGTACGTTCAAGAAGTCGTGCCCAGCTGTAATAATCTGTAACTCAGTAACCGTTGGGTGCAAGTTGTTGAAATTTGGCATGCAGCCTGTTAATAATCATTTTTTTTTTTTTAGTAATGTAAACAAAAATATAGTTTTCAGATTGCCCCATTTGCGGTATATGGAAAAAAACAGACACCGATTCAAAGCAAACAATCAGTATTATTTAAAGACAAGTAAGTAACGGGAAATTTTGAAAACATTAAATCGCATGCTTTTCATAAGCGTTTCCCTTTCAGGTGTCATCTCAGGCATTAATTAGACTCCGGTGAGTTTTATGAACATAATGTTCATTCAATTGTAGGCTATTTAAAAAAAATCATCGTCAAACATCGCCGGACATGTGAATTGATTTACAAACAATCTCCACGCGTTTGTCAGTTAGTGTGTATTCTATTTTATTAGGGGTACAGAAATAGAAGATCAAGCAAAGAAATGTGCAGCTTTAAGAAACCAGCATCACCTGTGCAACTCTTATAAAAGCATATGAACATAGGAAACCAAAGATCATAAGAGAAATGTCGTTTTGATCCATACAGAAGTTTTCGAAATAATTTTTTTAAAGTTTGAAGGCACGGCTTTTAAAATGCAGTTGTTTGTATGTCACCATTGTATAGCCGTATAGCAGAGGTTCTCAAACTGCCGCGAGCGTATGCCAGGGGTGCCGCTGAAATAATCAAGAATTTTTCAAATCTGTTTGAAATCAGCGAAGACAGCTGTTTAAAACAGAAACAGAGTGAAGGAAGCCAAGAAGAGTTCTGGATGCAAGTGTATTGAGAAGACAATGCTATCTACAAGGCTGCATTGCATTCTCAACGAACGCTTACATGAAACACAGATACAGATTCTGGGTCAAGTGATTTAAGGGGAACATTAACTAAACGTCCCATACACATACATGAAATAATGCAAAATCCATCAAAACAGTTTTATTCATTTGCTTTAAAGACAAGTGAACATTAAGTGTGCAATGTTTTTCTTCTTTTCCTAAGTATTCAAATCGCATTTAAGAGTAGGTGTACCGCGAAAATTGTGTTGCATGACAAGGGTGCCGCGGCGAACAATAGTTTGAGAACTGTTGTGGTAT
Organism: Candidula unifasciata; assembly: GCA_905116865.2. Lineage (NCBI taxonomy): Eukaryota > Metazoa > Mollusca > Gastropoda > Stylommatophora > Geomitridae > Candidula > Candidula unifasciata. The sequence continues at coordinate 18,711 of CAJHNH020002556.1, forward strand.
AGGACGAAGAAGAGGAGGAAACGTGGAGATTAGGGAGCGTTGCCGGGGAAGGGGATTTAGAGATGGGGGATTGAACCTGAGGCTAGAGATTGGCAGGGCTGGTGTCGTTGCCACCAACGGCAGAAGTTGAGAATCTCCTTAGTGACTGAGGCTTTGGGCCACTAGTGGCAATAAGGGTCAAAACCAGTTAAATCAAAGATAACTGAAAACTTGATCTGACTAGTTTCAGGCGACCTTGCTCAGATCCAGATATAACAGTTGGTATATAAGACCAGGTCAACATAACCACTGCAGGAAACGCTGATAGCGGGGAGCTACGTGTCGTATCTGTACTGCGTTCCAATTAGATAGACAAGATACTGAACCGCAAAAATTAATTCCGTATCTAAAATTGTGCATGCGCAGCCAGAACATTCTAGACTGGAAACACGTTGCAATTTCTGATAGACATAGACTAAAAATAGAAATAGGCCTGCAGGCAGAGAAAGAAAGAGCAAGAGAAAGAAAGATATGGACAGGCAGGTAGGCCCACAAGCAGATGTATAGATAGCTAGACAGACAGACAGACGGGTGAATGGACGGACGAATGGACAGTCAGACAGACAAACGATCGACCGACCGACCGTTAGATACATAAACAGACAGACAGACAAACAAACAAATGGATAACCAGTACTACTAACTGTGTATCTGACATCATTCACGCACATCGAAAAATTTTTAAGAGAAAGAATTTTGCCTTTTTTAAGGAGATGAAAGTTAGAGAGAGAGAAAGAGAGAGAGAGAGAGAGAGAGAGAGAGAGAGAGAGAGAGAGAGAGAGAGAGAGAGAGAGAGAGGAGAGAGAGAGAGAAAGAGAGAGTGAGTGAGTGAGTGAGCGAGAGAGAGAGATAGCGAGTGAGAGAGAAAGAGAGAGAGTGAGTGAAAGAGAGAGAGAGAGAGAGAGTGATAGAGATAGTGCACGAGAGAGCAGCTACTGTTTTACAGAGTATCTAAAGTTATATACACAAACCATTCTCGATAGGAAACGTACTCTGATTTTCAGGGAGACACTGCGAGAGCCAGAGACCGACAGAGAGAAAACCAGAGAAATAAAGAGGAGGAATTTGCTTTCCATGATATTTCCCGTGTCCCATTTTACACTGGTTCAAACTGATAGATAAAAAAAAAGGCAAAAGTCGTATAACAGTATGCCTTATATATCTCAGTGAAATGCATAACGCTAGGATGTAACTGTGGATCCGCCGTGGTCTAGCGGCTAGATGCTCGCCTGAGGATCGGAAGGTCATCGGTCTGGGTTCTGACAGGGACCGTACTTTTTTTTTTTTAAATATTACCTTAGCTGCCAGCCTTGTTTCGGTACCAGGTACAGTCCTAGAATGTAAAGGCGGTTGGTGGGATTCTGACCACATCAATAACCATGTGCTTTTTGATCTATAAAATATAGGTCTAGCCCTATATACCCAATACGTCTCAATGGGCCGAAAGGGGTCCTTTACTTTACTTAGGATGTAACTGACTCGTTTCTGTCACATTTCAAGAAAAATTGGACAATGCCTAACACAACAGGCCAACAATTACATGCATAAGTAAGTAAAATTAAAGATCCCTATTCACGCCTTTAGGCGCATCGGGCATATGGGAGAGCGCCCATATTTTTACAGATCAATCGGCACTCGGTGGGTAATGTTGTCAGCATTACGCCGATTACATGCATATTTGTTATATAAATATGGAAGGAAGACAATCGCCCACATTATTTGCCCGACGAGCATTATCTTGGGGCCTCGGTGTCACGTAGCAAGCAGAATCCCCCTAAAGGCCTACTAGTGGTTCAGTCAATGTTCTGTAACCCTCTATGCTAATTATCTAGATTTAAATGTGAACTATTCCAACATAGACAAATAGTCCTTCTTCAATAAGTATGGATCAGGATATGATAAACTGAATCTTTTCAATCCCAAATCTATTGTTAGTAAGTTACATAATGAATTCACTCACAGGCAAGTGATTTTCATTAAATGCGAAGCTATTTTGCTTGGCCAAAGCACCGCTTTTCTTGGGGAAGGAACCTTTCCCGCTTCTGGTTCGGGTACTATATTTCCTTGAAGCATCGCCACGACTTGTGCAAGTATGTGATCTTGTAAAGCCAACTTTGGACCCTAACTATAGTGGTGAAGTACATATTTATTCTGGTAAAATATGTCCCCTTAAATGGAAGGATAACAGATGATCCTATTAATACTTGTATTGTTGACAGGTGCACTTTCGCACGGCATTCAGTGGGAGAAATATTTGGTATCGCATAGTGGTGGCTGGTTACACTTTCTTGCTGTCTGTGGAACCTGTAGATCTCTACTACTCTCAGGTCTTTTCTCTCCCGCAACACCCGCTTTAAAGTCCTGCGTGCTCCCCATCTTCTCAGCGCCGTTTCAAACCTCACAATCACTCAAGGTTACATGAAACTTTAATCTTTTCTGAGAATTGCAAGACGCCACATGCGTATACTGATTAAATACTTCTTTTGTAAAATCAGTTTAAAATCCAGGCAATCATTCTTAATGGCCCCGTAGAACTAGCTGACTTTTCAACTGAAACTGAGAAGATCAATGTAACAGCTGACTAGAGCAGAGCAGAACATGGATGGTACTGATGTTCTGTAGTTGAACTAGATCCCTGATTAACTAGAACCAGGTAAAGTTAATATCCATTTTCTTCTTCTTCTTCTTCTTCTTCTTCTTCTTCTTCTTCTTCTTCTTCTTCTTCTTCTTCTTCTTCTTCTTCTTCTTCTTCTTCTTCTTCTTCTTCTTCTTCTTCTTCTTCTTCTTCTTCTTCATCTCCTCCTCCTCCTCCTCCTCCTCCACTTTCTTTGCTCAACAGCCTAAGCTGCAACGGGAAGTCCTTGTTCGTCCATTTAGACTTTGGCTTTGTGCTAGAATTTTGCGTATACATCCGTGTTACTGGCTTTTTGTGTGTGTGCAGCTAGTTAGGTGTTCCTTGCCGCTCGTGCAGATGCACTCTGACTTTAAAGGAAGCTACCGATTAGTTTACTCCTACGACATGCTTGTTGGAGAGGCCGGGTGTCTTTTATTAGTTTTCCCACAATGGAACGCAGGAACCCACACGTGAAACTAACAGGATAAAAACCCTCCTCGATACTAGTTGGAACTAAATAACTGTTCTCTTTCTTTTTTTTTCGTATACACCAGTTGTTGACTAAGATGGACAGTTTCGGTTGTACGTCTTCTTCAAGGCTTTGTCTTGTCCCAGAACAGATCTGGTTGAAAATACAGTCTTCTTCTCCCCTCTCCGATAGATGCACCCCAGCTTCGAATGCAACATTTATTTCATCACTTTTTACGACATGCTTGTGGGTTTATTCCCCCCCTCCCCCAGTACCCACACTAAATGGATCTATTTGAGTTATTGAGTTACTCTATTCGCACCTGGGATCTAATACCTCCAGGAACCTTTAGTTCTTCAGTTTGACTGGCTCATCTACATCCATGTTGACTCACTGAAGACTGAGAGAATGATATTGGTAGAGACACTGAAACCTACGACAAGCCACACAACAGTCTGACACCTACGTGCAAGAATTGTTTGCATAGCTACATCTGGAAGCCACGACCTGAGCAGGGCAACGACTTTACCACCGGAGACATTTAATCGGCCTATGTAAATACATTCATGCCAGGCTTGGTCCCGCTTTCGTAGCCACAACCCACTTTCTGGGATTACAGGAGCAGCGTTGCCAGATGGGGTCCTGTGTGAGGGTTAACGACCCATGGTAAATAGGATATTTATTAATTTCTGGAATCTTTTGTTTAAATAAAGATATGTAGCTGGAAAACATAATTTCTCATTATCTGTGTTATGTGATATCTGTATTTTAATTTGAAGCCAGTTTTTTTTTGTTGTTTTCTTTCTCAGCTCTACGTATTATTATCGTTATTGTTGTTGTTGTGTTCTCTTTGTTGTTATTGAGATGTGGTTGTGAAAGTTTGAGAGAGAGAGAGAGAGAGAGAGAGAGAGAGAGAGAGAGAGAGAGAGAGAGAGAGAGAGAGAGAGAGAGAGAGAGAGAGCTTGAATGTGTATACAAGTTTGCGTGTTATAGTCTGGTTGATAATATTTTAACTCCACTCGAATATAGCTGAGAGCGATTCACGCAAGGTTCTCACCAGCAACATAGGTTGACCATCGAGTGCTCCGAAACACAATCTTAGCACTTTGTTCTTCTTTCTGCATTCGCTCTTGAAGGGGCGGTGTGACACGTTGTATAATGGTTTACAGCTGGCTGCGATATCTGAATGTCTTTGTTGTCTAGTGATTTATTTCTGTGTTAAGTTAGTTGTACATCTTGTAAATGAAACCAACCCCAGTACTCCTGGGCTGTTGTTCGTGGGATTTCCTTTCAGTAGTTGGCCACTAGGAGCCGCTGTGGTGAAGCGGCTAGAGGCATGCCTGCGGGTCCTAAGGTCGTGAGTTCAAATTCAAAATCAGCCAGACTTTCTTCAAACATTACCCCATCTCTCTAGGTCGACCCAGCTTTGAGTGAGTGCCAGGTAACGACCTAAGAAGTAAACGCGGTCGGTATGATGTTAATCACATCACTCACAGAGTGTCGTTGATTGGTATATAAAATATAAGTCTAGCTATGTGTGCCTGATACTTGTGACAAACGGCTGTGCACACTACACTCAGGTCCTGGAACAAGACTAAAGTCCGAAGGGGACGAACACCCACAACTTTCTGCCGGAGTTTACAGCCTGTGAACTCGAAGAAGATAAACAAAGAAAATATATTTGATACGCTCAGTGGAGTGGAAAAGGGTTGTTGACTTTTTTTTTTGCTGTTGGTATCTGAAAGTTTCCACACTGACACAGTTGTCGAAGTCAATAACTAACCTAGATTCTTTATGAATATCCTATCCCAGATGACATCACAGGACAGTTCAACATTTTCGAGGGTGGTAAGACCGGTTTTCCAGGCTTTCTGATGCTTTAAACGACCCCAAAACATATAAAACTGGCCCTAACCCCAACATACCTACATCCCACGAGAAAGTGCAGCCTGGGTCCCAAGACTGCATGAAGCCTATCTACTACCCCCTGAAATATTAAACTATACCGTGACCTGTCGATTTCCCATGTTTGGGGCAGGATATTTTAAAGCACCCAGATATGTGCCACAGTTGTTTTTTGTAACTATAATGTTACTTTCTTCTGTTACTGGGTTCAGTCTTGCGCTGTTAAATGTTAACAAGCAGCTAGCACTGGCGATTCGGCGCTTAAGAGACCCCGCCCACTCTACGGAATGTCACAAAGGTCAAACAAGCAGATTCTGCAAGAATATTGTTGGAGACATTTGTGGCGTAAGCATGTCACTGTATACACAGTAGATAGTTTCCAGATACAGCCTTGGCTGGGTAATGTTAGAATCTTGGCGTCAAAATAGTAAGTTGGGGGGGGGGGGGGGGGGGGGGGAGTTTAGGTGATACATACATTTTTACACCGTATAAATATCTCTTCTCCCCA
>CAJHNH020002556.1:33619-68619 GCA_905116865.2 Candidula unifasciata
AAAAAAAACCTTTTTTTCCCCCTTATCACCAGATACAAGAATGTCCTTTTTTGAATTCTTTAAAACCGTACGGGGTGTTGGAATTTTTGATGGCGTAGGCGACGGGGATAGTGCCTAGTTTTACCGGTCACCCAGAACTTTAACTTTTTTCTCTTTCGTGGTGGGTTTTTCAAAAAATATTCAAAACCCGTTAATTGTGATTATTTAATTTTTTTCCAAAAATAATATGTTGGGTCAGTGGGCGATTAACGACGCCGGCTAAATGTTTTTAATGTTCAGGGTTTAAATACAAATTAAGAATAAAAGAAGATATTTTTCTCGAAATGTTTTTTTTAAAATGCCCCTTTAAACCCATATAACAGCTGGGATTCCCCGGGGAACGGCTAGACGCGCGCCGCGGACGGAAGGCGTGGGTTGCCCCCTGGAGCGGCTTTTTCAAAATCCTTTGGTCGCCCGGGCTTGAGTTGGTACCGAGGCAGTGCGGGGAAAAGTAGAGGGGGCCCCGGCGTGATGCTGCCCACACCCCCAATTTTGTGCCTTTGGTCTATAAAATAAGGTTATCCATATCCCCTATAGCCAAAAGGCTGGAAAGGACCTTTATTTTTTACTTTTAAAAGAAAAGCTACAGATTAGGTTTTGTTTTTCTTCACGCCCAGTAATAAAGTAGTTTACAACTCTGCACTAAATTTAAAAACAGATTTCACTGTCATTTTTTACAAAAATTATAATAAATACATTATTTTAATTTGTAGCAGTAAAGTGGAGGGTTACTGTTGTAGCCGTTTGAGGTGACTTGGTCGAAAAAAAGGGGCAGCAAGAACTTTCCATATATGAGGCTTTTAGTAGAGCAAACAATTTAGGGTGGGGGTGGTGTGATATGGTGGGGGGTTAAGGGTTTAGGGTTTTTTAAGTAGGTTTTCTATGTCGATATAATTAAAACCACATGTGAAATGTATGTACTTATATACGACGTGCTTTTGACCTAAAACCCCCAAACGGGGGTTGCTTACTACATGCCTACTGTGAGATGAGGATGTGCCTTTTAGCTTTTCATCGACATGGAGGTTCTGGAACCCACATGGTAAAACTAATGAGGGATTAGTGATGACGATCATCACAGCTCTCCGGACATATCCATTTGGTATTTGAATCTCCTCATCGGTAACTTCACCAGTATAAATCGACTGAATGCTTGTCGCGTGCGGATGTGCACCAGAAGGCACCAGTACTGAGTGAGCAAACAAGACGTCAAAACAATACGTCAGGTTGTGAAGGAATTGTATTCTAGGAGATGAAAGTCGAAGTTTGACCAAGCCGGACGTTTTGGTCCGGCCTTGGTGTGGATCCTTGAGGATGCTTTACCCCGGGATACCACGGTGGATCCTTCAGGACGTTTTACCCCGGGATGCCACAGTTCGGCAGTAAGCCGGTATACTTTCATTGCTTAATTCGGACTTGTCCGAGGACAAAGATAATCGTCTGGATCTCAAGGTCGGACTGCGACCTATCGTGAGGACATATCAATACAAGGATGCACGAGCGAGCTTTGGTTGAACGAGTTGATTATTACTTGCATATGTATTCTTTGTGTTGATCATTGCATTTGTCAATACACAAATGGAACTTTTAAAGAGAGTTCTCGTTCCGCTACGTTGGAAGCTTCAGCATTCATTATGTTGTGTTACTCTTGGCCAGTGGCATGTTAAGTGTTGATGCCATTTGTTACATTGCGACACCTCTAGTCACTTTTACGCTCGTCAAATCAATGAAGCCTACGCAACGTTTTGGTCCGCACGTCACAATGCTCCAGTTCTGTGTTAATTAATCTATTCACATTCGAATTTACTTCACTGTGTTTTTCCCATGTAATAAATAATCAACGCATTTTAGGATTTTTCACGATCTGTGAACGTGGCCAATCAATCACTTTTGTCTTCTCTGTTTTTGGAAGCAAATTTTGCCAGTCACATCCTGTAACACATTTAGCCCACTGTACTAGGCAAGGGCCTACGATCTGTCAGGGGACAGAAAAAGAATATCAGATATGTACTAGTTAGAATGTCTGGTTTCATCAGCTGAATAGTTTTAAATGGTAGTTGATTCTTTGAGAAGGACTGACCAAGATGCAAGAGATCCGGGTTCTATTATCTGTCATTATCTGTATTTATTTGTATTTAGAATGTTGGTTCCCTGCCTCTCAGGAAGGTGCAGTCCGACCTCGAAGGAAATCCCCAATTAGTGGACACTTACGACATGCTTGTGGCGGAGGCAGGGGGGTCTATTATTGTTTTCTCCGCAATGGGATCAACACAGGCTTTGCAATGTAAAGGATCCTTTTCCCCTTCCTCGGTCGTATTGTGCATACAGGGCTAGATCGATTTTTGATAGACAAATTGGCACTCAGTGGATGATGCGGCCAACATCACGCCGCACATCTTTACTTCCTCGGACTGCACCTTGTACCCACTCAAGGTTAGGTCGACCTGGGAGTAAAGGCCAATCTTTAAAATGTCCGGTTCCTTCAGGACCCGAACCCCGACTTTCCGATAAGCAAGCCTGTGTCTAGCCGCTACACCACGGCGACTCCATTGGGTATAGAGTACTAGACCTATATTTTTTAGACCAGTCGGCACTCATTGGGCGACATGATCGATCAACATCATGTCAACCGCCTTTACTTCCCAGGACGTTAGCTGAAACCCATTTGAGGCTGGGTCGTCCTGGAAGCCGAGCTCATTTTTGAAACCAACAACAAAAAAAAAAAGTACGGCTCCTTTCGGATTTGAACTTACGGCCCTCGGATCTGCATGTGGCCGCTAAACAACGGCGCTCCACCCTCCTCTTCCCCTCACCTCATACCATTGCATGTCAAATCTAGATCCCTTATGCTTTTTATACCATTCAGAGGTAAGTATTGAATGAATGAAAAAACCAAACGACTCGCTCTAATTGGAACTGAAACGGGTAGCTAGGGACAAACATTGCATTGTCACAACGGTTCCTGTTTTATTCCAAGAATGTCTATAAATACGCCGTGTATTGTTAAATAAAATCCCACAATAGTTCTACCTCAAAGGCGATCGCATGTAGCTGTAATGTGTAAAGGAAAAGTGATTGAAGTATAGCGGCTATATCCAGTTACAGTGCTCTGATAAGCTTACCACTAGCCAGAGCTGGTGAAATCTTTTAGGAATAGTACCACAATTTTTATTGGGGGGGGGGGGGGGGTGGGGGGGGGGGGGGTTATCCATACTAAAAGGTACCACGCGTGCGCACGCACGCACACATATATATATATATAGATATATATAGATATATATATATATATCTATATATATATATATATATATATATATATACTCTTATATAACTGCCTTACCTTGTAACTGATCAGAATGATATTAAAATTCTTTGTCAATTACATGAATGATAGCTGTACCAGTTTCCCCCACTCAGTTTGTTACAAAGCTGCTATGGCAGCTTCCAGCCATGCAATTTTATCTCATCAAGGCATTTATTGTTAGTTTTCAAATAGGAGCAAGTTGTGTAGATTATTATTGCTAAACAGAGAGTAAACTAAGCAGTAGGACAATATCGGGCGTTGTACCAAAAGTACAGTTCTGCTCGGCAAGGGTTAAATAGTAGCAAATTTAGCTATCCTCCGACTAACGGTCGGTAAAGTTGACGGCCGCAAAATATCCTTTCGAGCCACAGTCACGTGTCAATTGCGCACGCGGTTACGAGCACACCACGGCTGCCGCTCGTGGGTCCTAGCCATCTAGTTTAGCCCCATTCCACGCCGCTTGAGCGGAGTCGGGGACACATGGCGGTGGCGGTATTCGCCGAAAAACTGTGGCTCGAAAGGATATTTTGTGGCCGCCATCTTTACCGACCCTTAGTCAGAGGATAGCCCAAATTTGTACGAAAGTACCAGCTTCGACAGCCCTGTCTAGAAGTCTGAGCAGCTTATCAGCTAGACGTTCGCGTGCTGGTTCAAAGGGTTCGAATCCACGTGGAGACGGATTATTGTTTTCGAAACAGACTTTGGCTCATAAGTCAAACCAGTCCAAAATAGGTCACAGGGAATGCCCTGGAAGATAAAAGAGGCGGTCAAAATGTTGCGCACATTATTCATATGCCCGATGCGCCATTGACGTAAAAAAGGGAAGTCTATTACTAGACAGCTCTAACTCTGGTCAGTAGTACAATGTTACAATAAAAATGCAGCTGTTAAACTTTCACGCGGTTCATTAACTCTTTCAGTACTAAGCTACCCGTTATTGGTTTAAAGAGTTGTAAATCTTTATACATTTCTCTGAGTTTTCTGACAATCTAAATTCTTTGGTCATGTGATGAGATGGAGAAAACTGGAGTACATCGTGACAGCAGGAAAGTTGGAGGGAAGGAGAGACAGAGGGAGACCGAGAGAACAGATGCTGGACAGTTTGACGGCATGTCATGAAGGATTATCTGTATCAGAGTTGATTGAAAGTACAAGAGAGGCAAGGTTGTGTACTGACGTGACTACCAACGCCACACGGCATGGACTGTAAGAAGAAGAAGTTTGCAACATGACGCCATTATAACGCAGTTGTTACTTCAGTTCCTTTGTTTTATAGTGAGATCGTTATATTTGAACTCATTTAGACCAAACAACCATTGAATACGGAAGGGGTTTAAGCAACTTTAATCCGGGACTGAAATAATAAGACCCGTTCTGCCACAAAAATTGGTTAAAGGTGTGTCTGAAGATTTGTTATTATGTTTACAGATCTTGGAGACGTTTTCTTAAGTTCTGTCTTAAAAAGTTGTTACGTTCTTTCCTAAGATCTTTTGTAAAGCACTGTATCTCAAGAACTGTTTACCTACTGTCTCAAAAAAAATATATATGATCTATCCGAAGAAGTACGCTATGTTATTTCCAAAAATAATTGTATGTTTGGTATCAAGATGTTTCTAAAGTTTTGCCCCAAGAATTTTATTACTTTCAATTCCCCCCCCCCCCCCCACACACACACGCACGCACGCACACATACGCACGCAGCACACACGCACACACACACACGCACACATCGTTTTCTAATGGATCCCGGCTCACTGCGGCACAGCAGGAAATGAGTTAACAGACTTGCTAAAAACGGAACAAAGGAGAAACAACACACCCATCAATTGCCGTTACCAGAAATCAGTAGACGTATCAAGGAAAAATACAAGGAATTGTGGAGAGAAAAAACTAACAGTAAACATCCACAAGACCCCATCAGCAAACTCAACAGAAAGCAACATACAATCTTTCGTCTACGAACAGGACACTGCAGGCTCAGCTAACACATGCATAAAATAAAGATTGTACAGCTCCCACAGTGTGCCTGTCAAACAGGACCACATAAACCTGAGCATACTCTGCTGACCTGCCTACTCTACCTAAGTAAAAAAAAAAAAAGAAAAGTAAAGGACCCTTTTCCACCTCATTAGGCGTACATGGCACATAGGGCTAGACCTATATTTTTATACACAAATGGGCACAAGAAGAGTGATGTCGTCAGCATCACGCCGGCCGCCTTTACTTCCCATGTCTGCACTTGGTACCCACTCAAGGCTGGGTCGACCTAGGAGCCAAGGTCATTTTTGAACCCACTCTACACACAGGTTCAAAAAGACACTTGGCCCCAAGAGCAGAGTGTGCAGAGCAAGCTGTAGGGAACCACGAAGGACCTGCACTTGACAAGCGAGTTCATAGAGGCAACCCACCTGATGGTCTGATCTGAGCATACGAAACCGAACGCAAAAAAGAAGAAGAAGATACCGAAAATGTTTTTTACGTTCCATCCAAAGAGGTTTACTGCGTTGAATACTAAGAAGTTTATGTAGTGCTATACCAAGAAGTTTATTATATTCTATACCACACATTTTATTACGTTCTATATCAAGAGGTTTACTGCGTTCTTAACAAAGAAGTTTATTACGTTCTATGCCAAGAAATGTAATACCTTCTTTGCCGAGAAGTTTATAATGTTCTCTATCAAGAAATTTATTACGTTTTATACCAAGAAGTTTGTGACGTTCTATAGCAAGAAGTCTGTTACTCTCTATACCAAGAAGTTTATTACATTCTATACCAAGAAGTTAATTACGCTGTATAATAAGAAGTTATTATGTTCTATATCAAGAAATTTGTGACGTTCTATAGCAAGAAGTCTATTACGCTTTATACCAAAAAGTTTATTAGGTTGTATAATAAGAACTTATTAGGTTCTATATCAAGAAGTTTGTGACGTTCTATACCAAGAAGTTCGTGACGTTCTATACTAAGAAATATGTGACGTTCTATCTATAACCTCTTCATGTCGCTGTTAACACATCAGGCATTTACAAGTGATCTCTGTTGCTGCCCGTCTGCTGCTTTTCTCTCCATGGTATCCCATGTAAGTTAACATTCCTTCATTTCTCGTTCTCTTGCCCTTCTCCAGGTTTTCTTAGGTCGCCAAAGTCTCATTTTTATATCTGCTGTCAACTAGAGAGCTGTTTTTTCCAGAGTGTCACAAGGCATTCTGCAAACATGTCTGGTCCGGTCAAAATGGATGCTAGGCAAGGCCACTGTTTTGAGCAGTGGCAAATTTTTTTTTCAGATCTTAGCCGTTGCATTTTTGCTAAATTTATAGACTGAAAGGATATAGTTTCGTCGCCCAGCTTCTGAGTTGAGTGCATGGGGTGACACTGTGAGCTACAGATTTCATCTGAATGTTTTTCGGCTGTGATCAACGTGGTTGTGTGAACTGTAGATTCAGAAAAAGGAGCGATGCCTGTTGCCGCAATATTCGTGGTGTTATTTTGTGATTAAACTTGATCGCGTTTGCAACTTCTGATCTGTTGGTGGTGACTTCTGCTACCATCCATATCAACTGCATTTCTAATGTCGGACTGTTTGTGTTAACACTTCAGATGGCTACCGTATGGTTTTAATGCGTGTGTATGCTAGTGCATTTGCTAGCCAGCAGTTTGTCAATCTTTTCACAAGAGACTGTGATAAACATTATGTGTGTTTTTCGTTGACACAGGAGCGGAGCAACTATGGGGGTGACCCGTTTGCTATGAAGGTGAAACTAAGATTACAGATTGCAAACATGTCCAAGCCATCTCCATCGTTTTACTTTGATAACATTTGCCAGTGATGCACGTTCTGTTTTCCTACTCGGTTCTTCATTTGTGATCTTGTTTGGCCAAAATATTTCTAGAATTCTCCTTAAACATTCATTTTAAAAAGTCTCAAGTTTATGTGTAATTCCCGCTGTTATTTTCCAATATTCATTGTTGTATAATAGTATTCCTAAAATAATACTCTTGTATATTCTGAGTTTTGTCTTCAAACTAAATCCCTTTGATATCCTTATATTGTTAAGCATGGCAAATGCTTGATTTGCTTTGTTTATTCTTGATGTTACATCTTTTTTCAGAATATACATCTAGAGTAACTTTACTTCCGAGGTATACACATTCTTTAACTTCCTTTATTGCTTCATCATTTAAGATAATTGGATTTTCTGATTTGTAATTAATTCTCATTACTTTCTACTTCTCATTGCTTCTATTACAAGAAGTTTATTACTTTCTATACCAAGAAATTTATGACGTTCTATACCAAGAAGTTTATTACGTTCTATACCAAGAAGTTATTACGTTCTATACGATAAGTTATTACGTTCTTCACCAAGAAGTTTGTGACGTCTTTTACCAAGAAGTTTCTGTCCTAAGAGTTTTATTATCATGTGTAGTGAGAAGCTTACTATCTTCTGTTTCAGTATTTTTTTAAAAGTTTCTGGTCCAAAAAAAAGCTTTTATTTTCGACCCACGAGGTATGAATATACTGCGTCAGAAGTGTTCATTTTCAGTCCAATTTTTTTTTTCGTTCTGCCTAAAGAAGTGTTTACTTTCGATTAAAGGGCTTCACGCCTAGTTAAACAGAGCTATCCTGAACAGAAAGTTTTTTTTTTTTTTTTATAAACATTTACTTGCGTAGGATTTTCTTTTCAAGATCTCTGGCTCTAGCGACCCCCGCTCTGTCTTACACCTACGCACAATTCAGCAAGGGCTTTTAATCTCAAATTTTCTTATTTAAAACTGTCTAAGGCTTTTAACATTTACAATACGACACCCCCCCCCCCCCCCCGCCCCTTTCCTTATTTTATTATTATTATTCAGTATTATTAAACGTTAGTAATACCCACAGCAAGATACTGTTATACAAAATGTTATGTTACAGTAACCACCGTCTTTCCATGGAATTACTTTTTAGCAAACTACAACATTATGGTTACTAAAGTCTCTATTGAGATATTCTCTCTCTCTCTCTCTCTCTCTCTCTCTCTCTCTCTCTCTCTCTCTCTCTCTCTCTCTCTCTCTCTCTCTCTCTCTCTCTCTTTCCCCCCCCCCCTCCCCACCCCATTTTTTTTAAATGTCGCCGTTTATGCATAAGGCATTTTCAAGTGATTGATAACCCTGCCGACCTGGTGAAACTCTGCCTATGGTCTGCCATGTCAGTTTACATTCTTTCATTTCCCTTTCTACCGGCCTTCTCCAGGTTACTTAAGTTCACACAGGTCGCCGTTTGCCATCTGCCCTCAGCCAGAAAACTGTCGGCTAAAATACAATCAGAATTCTCCCTCGACATTTTGAACAGTTTATACTTTATAAACAATTTCTGTTGTCATTTTCAAACTTTCACTGTTATTTAACAGAATTACTCAGATGTTACTGACAGTAAATAACGACCCCCCTCAGCCACCACCCTCTGTTGTCTCGAGATATTATGCCACAGTATGGAGCCCCGCCCTGGCCTAGTGGCTAGTTGCTTGTCTACGTGCCCAAAGGTCATGGATTTAAATCTTCAACAAGTGGAATTTAAAAAAAAAAAGACATTGACGAGGGTCGATCTGGTCTAAAATGGGTACTAGGTAAATTCCTGGGAAGTAAAGAAGGTCGGCGTCATGCTGACCGCATCAACAACTGAGTGCTGAGTGATCTGTAAAATACAGATTTAGCACTGTAAATCGAATATACCAAAGGGGGTGGAAAAAGTAAGATTTAACTTGTACTTATTCCGCAGCAAAGAATGTCTTTTATAGATTATCCTTTACAGTAAGCAACGAATTATTTAGATATTACATTACAGAAAACAAAATTTCTTTCTGATATTACGTTACAGTTGATTGACCAGTTTTGGTGTTGTACTCTCAAGCTGAAGACGTGCGTTTGAATCCTCGCAAAAGTTCAACTATCGGGGCAAAATGAAAACCTAACCTGCTGAGTTGAGGGTGACTGAATTAGCCATGGTTTTCTAGGTCCTCAGGTTCTAACCTCCATGTGTCTTACCTTCTATTTACTTAGTCGATCATGTTCTACTTTGGCTTCGGGATAGGCCTGGTTTAACTGTTCAACTGAACCAGTGGCTTAGATCGGTGCTAAATTCGACTGATGCACGTTTGAGATTCCTGGCAATCTGACTTTGATTTTCTCCTGCCTGCACAGTCTATAGCAATATTCCTTTAATTTATCGATAGAAGCACCATTTGTGACCTATTACCTGAATGTTTTGGTTTAGCATTATCCTTTTCACCTCAGATGGTGTAGCAATCTCGTGCGCGCATTATAAACGCAATCGAAAACTGCGTTGTAACGGTTACAAAAACCCACGCAATTCACACTGGACAAGGTAAGCAACATTTGAGTCTGCATTTCAGATACCCGAGTTGGTTGGTTGCGTATCCTTTACAGGGCGTTGCAGAACCAACCACAGCAGCCCCTGGCTGTTGTGTGGTTTCTCTAGGCAAATTTACGTCCAGTTGTTTGCCACTGCTTACTTGACGGTCGGCCCCCTGATACCACTGTCGAAACCAACGCATAGCGCATGGCCCACTGGTGGGATCGAACCCGGCATCCCGGCATTACGAAGCGTTCCTATCGACTTAGCCACAGAGCCGACTATACCCGAGAAAGATATTTTATTTACATGATATTTTATTTACAAACTAATATCGGATAACTATGTGGATATTTTTTTTCAGCCGAATACATTACTTCGTACATCTCCCCTACTGTAGCCATCTATTAGTTGCTTAACTGCATTTCTTGCGATTTTCACAATGCAATTCTTGATGTTTACCAGCGGTTGGAGGTTCAGAAAATTACCGTTTTCGTGGTTTTCAGCCAGCATTGTGGCGAGAATGGGGACTCCCCAGGTAACATACTCATATTTATCATTGAATATATTGTAGCCAACATACATTCTGGAGATGGCACACTGTTTGATCTCTGTCATGACATTACAGACACTTTCAAACTTATTTTCCTGAAGAGATAATGGCACTGTGGAAGTTACTGTTGAATGTGCTGCTGCCGATCCATTCCTGTCACCTCATTAGCCGATATTATCAGCAGTGACGTCTTAAAATCGTGTTGGGGGTCCGAGTAACATTGGTGCACGCAGCTGGCACTCACTAGCCACACAACTACCTGTACAAGGAAAAATTAGTATTTATTTATGTTGTGTGCACTGATTACCACAAGCCCAGGACAACTGCTCAGGATGCCTATGTGCTACAACGGCACGGATATTCAGCCGTTTAATTAAATCAGTAGAACCCTACAGATTATGCCAGTGTCACAGGCCAAAGAGGCCACAGAAACAGCTTTCAGTTATAGACAGTAAAATGGGAAAAGGTCTGGGCACTGGGTATAAAAAGCCAACTGACTCAGTATTTGCCTCCTATTTGGCGGTCGCTCTGTGGTCAGCACGGTGTGGCCAAGACGCCGTTTCCGCTGTTGTTGACTACACTTAGTCTCAACGCACAGGTGTGTCAGATCGGACCGGCTGAGCGAGGCAAGACTGGCTCCTTTTCGCGATAATGGTACATTTAATTTATTTTAGGTGGTTTTAGATTTGATTTCCATCGTGCATCGCTAGGAGATAGTTTGATGGCAGGTTTCTATACGTGATTTGTTGGTCTGGTGGCATATTGAAGCTTAACGTACATGTTAAATATGTTTCGGTTTTTGCCATTGTTAAGGTAATCTCGCTGAGCGTATGGTGTCATTATCATATTTTCTTGTTAGCTGATGATCGGTTTAGATTCTGGTCCAGCTCGTTGGTTGTTGTTAATGTTATTTGTGGACCACGCTGATTTTAAGTTAAGTGAAATGTTCAGTGTAGTAATCATAGTTCCAGTTGTTTTTCGTTCAGATTAGGACTTGTAGTTAGTGTGCCTAGTTTAGTATTTTTGCTTGGCTGATCTAGACTTTACACAACAGATTTCCTGTCAGGGTGCGATACTTTTAATCTTCCCCCCGCCTAAACGAACGTTTTCTCTTTTTTTTTTCTTCTTGTTACTGAGGCAGCTTAAGGTTGGGTTTTAGCTCTCACTCGCCACATCGCAATGTTAAAACTCTTGTAGGTTCGGAGTCGGGGAGATTTCAAGGAGTAGATTTCCATATCATCCTTTAAAGTTATCTCCTCTCTTTCCTCCATTACAACCCCCCCCCCCCCCCCCCCCCCCCCCCCCCCCGTTTCGCTTCTAGTACACCAGGAAATGGGAAACCATTTGAATCTGACACAATGAAAATCGTGAAGCTCAGAATTATAAATAGAAGAGATAGTGAAACTCTTTTTACTGACACGCAAATGAGATAAGGCAAAGACTGTATGACATGTTTCGTCTATTGTTACATGTGCTAACACTAACGCCAGGACAATGGCTGCTTAAAAACTGTCAGCTGATTTCATGAAACAATATAACTGGTATAAAACTGAGTTTTTTTTTTTTTTTTAATAACCTAAGGCAGTTAAAATTTGAAATGTGAATCCTTTTAATAGAATGATAAATGTGTTGCATTATGCCTTGTCACATGATACACATTCAAAAAGGAAAAACAAGCTTTAGGTGGAGAAAAGAGGGGAGGGGGAGGTCGCCGAGAGAAGGATTTGCAAGACAGATTAACTTCGTGCTCGTATGTCATCTCACACAACGATAATACACTATAACTTCGTTTTTTTTTTTCTGTCTATGATATCAGCGTGATCTGTGTGAGATGCAGTGGTTAATTGTGGGGCTTGTCAGTGGCTTCTTTGATTAAAAGTCGAAATATATGTATGCTCCAAGTTATGCAAGTGTCGTAAGGGACAGTAGCGTAACAAGGTTAGGGGTCCGGTGCGTAGAACTCCAAGTCAACCCATCAACACACAGAACACACACACACACACACACACACACATAACCACACACACATAACCACTCACACACACAGCACAACCACACACACAGCACACACACATACACCACACACACATAACCACACACACACATATATATAATAAACATAAACACACACATTCTCACATCTTCCTCTCTATGCCAGTGGTTATGAGGTAACGTGATCAGCGTGGAAGAACCTCCCATCAACACGGTCTAGAAACAACGATTCGAAGTGTGTGTGTGTGTGTATGTGCGCGCGCGCGATCTCAGTGACTTTGTGGGATGACAAACACACAGGCATGTACACGCACAAGCACATACACACACATTATCACGCACCATCACACACACATACACACACACATATACACCCAAGCAAACACACAGGCGCGCCTTATTTTTGAGTCAGTAATTCAGTTCAATTGTGAGCACATTACGAGGTCATTGACTCTCACAATAACCCCAGGCATATCTGGGCTTTGATCAAATTCTACGCCATACGGTAGTTTTCATAAACAACACAAACAACGCAGTACCGCCGCTCCTTGTTCGAGTTCCCCACTGAAACAGTTTTATTTTGCCACTGATCAGTATGTATCACTGTCCACACATGGCAAATGGAAACCGCGGCCTGTCCCGATAGTATATTTATCAATAATACTGTCGCGCTAAATCAAGACGGAAGAAATATTTAGGGAACCAAGTATCATGTGATCAGTGCATACATTTGTATACTTTCAAATTTTATATGTATATTTTGTTCTTCAGTCCTAGACGATTATCATATTAGGGACAGACAATAGAAAGTCATTATTCTAGCCTCTAGAAAAGGACCCAGTCGACTTTTCAGCCATATGTGCACACAATTTAAGATTGACGTATCAGCCATGTGTACATGTGGATTGGCAAATCACCCCTAAGACTGTCCCAGATACAAGTTATCAAAGCAAAACTTTAGGTCAAGAGAAACACCGTTGCAAACCAAACATTGACTGACTGACTGACTTTCTACCCCACCAGGGCATCACACAAGCGATAAACAACTAACGACACAATGTGCCACCATGTGGATGAGGATCACCGTGGAGAGGTCCCAGAAACCGCGTTTAGCCCCTAGGCCATTTTTATAGCCGGGCTATTTTGCGGCCCCTGGCAATAGCCAGAGTAGGGCTCCAAATAACGAAAAATTGCACCCTAAAAAAGACGGGAAGGATAACTAGCACAAAACCAAACTTGACTAACTGACTGACTTTCTACCCCACCAGGACATCACACAAGCGGTGAACATGTGGGTAAGGATCACCACGGAGAGGTCCCAGAAACCGCGATCAGCCTTTAGGCCATGTTTATGGCAAGGATATATTGCGGCCCTTGGCAAGAGCCAGAGTAGGGCTTCAAATAACGAAAAATTTCATCCTAAAAAGGACGGAAAGTTTAACTTGGAAAAAAAAAAAAACCAAGTTAATTACAACAGACAGTGAAGTTCATACCGGAGACACCATTGCAGATACAGATAATCTACATGGTCCAACAATTATGTAATGAGACAAGTTCCATAAAAATAAAAATAATCAACAGTTGAAGATATAACCTGTATTTTATTCAAAGTAAGCCTCTTGTGCATTGATACTGCAAATGGCATGATCTTACAAATACCGGAATGACATCTGTATTTATTCTGTTTTATGGCCCCTAAAGTCGATATTACGACCCTTTGGATGTCATCAATATCGTCAATGAAGTGTCCTTTCAATCGTAACTTTAATTTTGGGAATATAAAATAATCACAGGGAGACAAATCTGGAGAATAGTGTGAATGGTTGAGAACACACACTTGTTTTAGGGGCAAAAAATTCCTGTTTTGATGATGTCTCGTGTATACTCAACCAGCTGATGTTTTTGGTCGTCAGACAACGAATGCGGTACAAAACCTGCAAGCAACTTTGTTTCTTGCCAAAATCTTGCACTAAAATTTTACGAAGGGTCTCTCTATTAACACCAGATTCATCTGCCATCTTCCTGACAGTAAAACAACGATCTTCTTGTATCCGCTCTGTGACTTTTGCAGTGAGTTCATCATTACAAAGAGAAATTGAGCATCCAGGTCTTGTCGCATTAAAAATAATTTCTACACCCCTTTTGAATCGTGAATACCTCCTGCAAATCTGTGCACCACCAGATAAGCAATTATCCCCATAACCTTATCTCAATGGCGCTTTATCTGAGTTTTAAACAGAATTTAAAGTTAGCTTTTGCTCCATGCTGATTTCGTAACAATGCACATCTAACTAGGTCAATAAAATAGCGGCTTGTTTGTCGTCTGCTTATCAGGCGGAGATGCAAATTTGCCAGATCAGAGATGAAGGTTGCCTCTTTGGATTACATGCTTTGCTTCATTGATGTCTTGGCCGTAATAAAATCAGTTTCATTACTTAATTGTCGGAGCTTGTATTTAAAGCGAACGAAAGAAGTCCTAGAGTTATTGGCACCAGAAAATATCTATGAAAATTGATGTGTGAATGGAGGTCTGGTGTGATTCTCCAGCAACTGTCTTCAGCCTTTAGTAAAACAGAAGATAGCTTCCCCTCATTCTACACACTGGTACACACTAACTCGCTTCTGATCGGTCGATCTTCAGCCTACCTCACTACTGATTGGTCGGCCTCGAGCTATCCGATTTTCACACAAGGTGACGGGGCTGTTTCACAATGCAGTTTTTATCGCGTGTTGTATATTTCACCATGCCGGAGCTTTTAACACTTCAAAAACATCGATAACTGGGTCTAACACACATCCCCTTTAGAGAGTGATGAAACTTATGTTACAGGCAGTCTCTTTCTCGGCATAAAAAAAAGTAAATGCAAGACAACAACAGATCGTCACACCTATATCTTCCACCACGGTAGACTAGTCCAAAAAATTTATCAATAGAAAGTGACCTACTTTCCCGTGGGGAGACTAAAGTTTGTTTATATCAGCCTTTAATGGGTACTAGTTAAAGTCCTAGGGGGAAAAAAAGGTGATAGGCGTGATTTTGATCATATGACACATGAGGACCGATCTATCTTTAACAAAATTTGAGTTTAGGCTCATACGCCTGAGGCGCCACTGGCCTGTAGAGGGAGGGACCTTTACTGTTTTTCTTGTACTTAGCTGACAGTCTACGCATACAAACTGGTGTATATATATATATATATATATATACACTTCTTCCTCTTCGCGTTTACCAGGTGTAAACTCTAGCATAAAGTTCTGGTTGTTCATCACTTCTGGACAGCAGTCTTGTTCCAGAAGCTAAGTTTTGCGTGTGCACCTGTTTTACAGATCTGACTCAGTTGTATGCAGAGCGCTGGTTCCTTGCCTCTCAGGCAGATACACTCCGACTTCGACTCTTACGACATGCTTTTGGGTACCAGTACCCAGTGGGTCTATTCTTGTTTTTCGTATAATAGGGCTCCGTAACCCACACGGGGAATAAATATACTGATTACTGTGTAGTTAATTTGCTTCCCCTCCTCCTTCGCCTCCTCCTTCTATTCCTCCTACTCCGAATGCTTTTTTTTTTTCTTATCCTCCTACTCAGCCTCGTCTCATTCTCCTTGTTCTAATCTTTTTACTTGTCTGTAAAAAGGCAAAAATGGACAAATATGTGTGTATATCTATGAAAGCTCGCGTTCGTTTGTGAGTGTGTTTGTGTATGTGCATGAAAGAGAGAGAGAGAGAGTGTGTGTGTGTGCGCGCGTGCGTGCGTGCGTTCGTTCCTAGGAGTGCATATCTGTCACTGCAACATACCAAGCTTGTCAAATACACATATTACCCCTAATTTTTGGGGATCGTGTCCCTGTAGTTTGGTGCTAAGGGTATCTCAAGTTACCTCTACCGTCGATTTCCTTCTTATCTAATTCCACGCCTCCGCCAGTCTTATTAAAACCATGCTCTCCCCCCCCCCTCACCCCCCCCCCCCCCCCCCCCCCCCCATTTCCCCCCACACACAAATGTAAAACGTTGTAAACCAGTAATTTTCAAACATTTTCTGGTGGCGTCAACCTTGGATATATCATATATAGCAAGAACGTTAGCCGCCCACCGGTCACAAACTTTTTTATTTTTTTAATATCGATTACAAATGAAAAGAACGAACGGAAAAATCCCGAGCACTTTTAGCAAGAACTTGGAGTGGTAAAACAAAAATCCAGAATAATCAAAGTGTGAAATAACATAACGTCTTGAGTTGTTTGTTTCAAATATAGTTTTAAAATGTTTTAAATAATTAAACTAAGGAAAAATATAATATTATAAAAGATTATTACAAGTACAGATGCAGCACCCTTCCCCCACCCCCCACCCACACTTTTTTCTTTTCTTTTCCCTTTATCCCAGGCCGAAAACGTGCGTTTTGAATCAGTTCTTTACAATCAGTGGGCCGCGGAAAAGTCAAGGTGGACCGCGGAGAAGTCAAGGTGGGCCGCGGAAAAGTCAATATTTCTGCCTTGTCTCAGATCCTGGTAGTCTGTCTCTTCCAGCATTGCTGACCACGTTATCTGAAAAGGGTCTTTGCCACTGGCATAGAAAGAGGGAACGTGATAATGTGTGTGTGTTTGTGTTTATTATATATATATATGTGTGAGTGTGTGTGTGTGTTTTGGGTATGAAGGGGTTGACGGAAGGTTTTCCGCACCGGACACTTAACCTTGATACACCATTGGTCCTTTCTACATCTGCCTAGCTTGGAGCATAAATACACACATGCCTAATCTCAGAGAAGGGAGAGGGAAAAAGGGCGGGTGGCGGGGAGGGGGGGGGGGTTAGCTCCCTTTCTGGGGCCTGGGCACCTTATATTTTTTTAATAAATGGCTTATTAGATCTAATCGTAACTCAATATAATAATTGTCTTAATAATAACTATTATTATTAATAATATTATGTGTTGAATGCCAAATAAATATAATCATGTATTGTGAAATAATGTGAAATTTGTAAAGAAATACCTTTAACTCTTTCATTAAAAGAGGGCTTCACTGGAGATTACTAAAGGCACCAGTAACCAATATGAGAAGTGACAAGCACTTTATAAGAATCTAAATACAAAGGGAGGCGGGGGTGGGTGGAGGGGTCGCTCAAGAAACCCAGCGTCTTTAACTCCAACTAAACAAAATTAGCTGACAATGACATGGCATTTTCTGGGTCTTAAATTTCCTTATACCGGTTTTTTGTGTTCATTCGAAAACGCACTTACTTACTTACTTAGTCGCTACTCTTCTACCTTGGGGTGTAGAGGTTTGCCAGAGAGATCGCCAGACGTCTCTATCAGCAGTTTTCTTTCTGGCTTTGTTCTATTCCAGTCCTCTGTCAGTTAGGGACTGTCGAATGTTTTCTTCCCAGGGCACCCTGGGCCTGCCATGGTGGCTGATTTTCTCCCATTCTACATACAAGTCCAAACCATCCTAACTGTGACTGATCCACTCGAGTTTTGTAAGGACTGGGTAGCAAGATCTTGACGTATTTTAAGACGTAAAAAGCAAATTATTCATATACTGAAATTCTCTTCGAAGGCATTTGCTTGTACATTTCACACAATTGTATAATCATTATTACTTTTACAGCATGACTGTAATATGTGTGCCTTTCGGCAGACACACCCGACATCTGCAGTCATTAGATGCCCGGGTTGGCCTTCCAGGTACCTTATCATCATCATCATGTAGCAGGTCATTTGCAGAACGTCGCTCTCATCACCGTCTACCTTAAAGAAACTCGGTCTCTTGCCAGCTCTCCCGCTTCATGCACTTTCATACTCAAGGAGTCACTTATATCCTGTGCCCATCTTCGTGTTGGTATGCCCCTGCCCCTCCTTCTGGTCCCATGCCCTCTGCTATAATGTGTACCTTATACCGGTCAATTAAAAAAAAAATCTGTATTTGGTAACGGTGAAAGGTCGAATGTTTCCCCTGTTTTTCATTTTCAAGTCACAAAACAAACATTCATCTTTTAGTATTTGGTAAAAGGAGTGGAGTACGATGCACTTATGCTTGTTAGTTGCATAGCCGATTCTTGATTTTTTTTTCACACCCCAAACACGGGCAATTCAGCATTTCCCCGTAAGTCCAATATTACAGGGGTGTTACTGTTTGAAATGAACACCAACTAACCTTAACCCAAACACCCCTATAACACTGGGCTTTCCGGGGAACTCCAGGATTCTCTGCGTTTTGGGATGGGGGGGCGGGGGCCGCATAGCCTAATAAGGACATCACAGACCAACCCTAAACGTTATTGGTTGTTTTGGCTTTACTAGACCAGCGGTTTTAAGCCAGAGGCTGCGCTTCTCTGTATGGCGCAAAGACGTTTAAACGAACCTGTCAAGAATATTGAAATTGTGTGTATTTTTAACTGTAATAATATGTTATAAAGTTGTTTGTTTTTTTTTGGGTACTTTCTGAATAGCCGATCACAACCAGGGCAAATCCACATTCACGGGACAGTCTAATATTTTAGAGGGTGGTAGATTACGCGTATACTTTTGGTTTTATTAGGGTTAGGGTTAGATTTAGGGTTAGGGTTAGGTTAATGTGCTAAAACCTTGGCCGTGGAAGAAACGGTAGACTGAGTATAGTTTCGTCGCCCAGCTTCTGAGTTGAATGCATGGCGTGACCCTGTGAGCTGCGGATTGCATTTGGAATGTTTTTTCGACTGTGACCAACGTGGTGTGAATTGTAGATTCAGAAAATGGCGCGATGCCGGTCGTGCAATGCTGGCGGGACCCGTATTAAAATTGATCGCCCGGGCAACTGCTGAAGCAAAAAATTTGCCTCCGCTCCGAACAGCGCCGCTGTCTAGCGTCCATTTTAACCGGAAGAGCTGTATTCTGTTGATCAATCAACACTTGGTTGCGTGATGTAGTTAGCATCACACGGGCTGTCTTCCCTTCCCAGGACGGTACCTGGTACCCCATTTTTTTTTTTTTTTTTTTTGCTGATCTGTTGGCGACAAGTTCTGCTATCATCAATGATGAACTACATTTCTAATGTTGGACTGTTTGTGTTAGCACTTCGGATGGCTACCATATGCGTTAATGCGAGTGTATGCTAGATATGCTGAGACAGCAGTCTGTCAATCTTTCCACAAGGGACTGTGATAAACATTCTGGGTGTTTTGCGCTGGCACAGGAGCGGAGCAAAGATGGGGCGACCCGTTTGCTATGAAGCTGAAACTAAGACTACCAGACAGCTCTAGCCCTGAATGCTCAAAACACCCGAAGGCGTGGACAAGTGTCCTTCACATATTTTACTTAGTTTGTCATTGCTTTTGTCCCTCTGTAAGTTCCGGTACACTATTGAGCGGGGGAGGGGGCGGCGGAGGAAGGGGGGAAAAGGGGGGGGGGGTTAGATATACTGCCTATCTAAAATCATGTCAGAGAAGGCAATTGTTTAGGGGCAATTTCTTTGAAGTCGAAGTGCATCTGCCTAACTGACGAGGAACCAACAGTATGTTTAAAGAAAGCTAGATCTGTAAAATAAAAGTACTTGCAAAACAAAATTCTGGGACAAGGCCAAAGTCCAGAAAGGGACGAACAAACAGAGCTTTCCGTCGCAGTTTACAACCGGTGGTGAAGAAGAAGAAGAAGAAGAAAAAGAAGAAGAAGAAGAAGAAGAAGAAGAAGAAGAAGAAGAAGAAGAAGAAGAAGAAGAAGAAGAAGAAGAAGAAGAAGAAGAAGAAGAAGAAGAAGAAGAAGAAGAAGAAGAAGAAGAAGAAGAAGAAGAAGAAGAAGAAGAAGAAGAAGAAGAAGAAGAAGAAGAAGAAGAAGAAGAAGAAGAAGAAGAAGAAGAAGAAGAAGAAGAAGAACAAGAACAAGAACAAGAACAAGAAGAACAAGAAGAACAAGAAAAAGAAAAAGAAGAGCGCATCTAAACAGCACAACAAGCATAGCGTTGTAAAAATTAACTCAAGGCGGTCTGCTATAAAATTAACAGCAACCGACCTCGAACACAGATAGTGTAGAATTATGAAACTGTGTTTCACAGCTCTAAATCACATACGCCGACGTGCAATATAGAACGTATGGTAAATGTAAGTTGCATCAGCAAGCTGAACAACAATACCTCGCCGTGCTTTCCCGGATGGACGTCTAAAGTAGCGGAGATTTCCAAAGTGTGTGTCGCGACACATTACAGCAGGAATATTCAACTGGCGGCATATACATATATGCTGTACCTACCAGCTAGCCCTACAGTAGAGAAGGCAAATGATGTACCTACGAGCTAGCCCCACCGTAGAGAAGGCAAATGTTGTGCCTACCAGCTAGCCCTACAGTAGAGAAGGCAAATGATGTACCTACGAGCTAGCCCCACCGTAGAGAAGGCAAATGTTGTGCCTACCAGCTAGCCCTACTGCACAGTAGGCAAATGCTGTACCTACCGGCTAGCCCCACTGCACATAAGGCAAATGATGTACCTACCAGCTAGCCCCACTGCACAGAAGGCAAATGATGTACCTACCAGCAAGCCACACCGTACAGAAGGCAAATGATGTACCTACCAGCTAGTTCCATTGTACAGAAGTAAAATGCTGTACCTCTAATGGGAATGCTGAGATACCAAAGAGCAATTTTTTTTTTATTCACAGCAGAACATCCAAAAGGAAGGCGAGATGAAAGAAAGTGATGGTTATATGGTGTAGCTGAAGCCTGCGAAAGATGAACAAATCCGTCACTGAAGTACGAGAAGGTATTAGTGAGACAACAACAGATCATCACAGCACCTCGGACAGATAAACGGGTGCTCCGATCTCCTCCTCAAACATATAACGACTGACGAGGCCGGCTCCGTGTTGGATAATCAAACGTCTTGTGCCCTTGGTGAATGTTTATTTCCTGCATCTCCAGGTTTCAGCCCCATGTCCATCAGCTTAGACAGGTGTAAGCAGTCATGCCCTTTGCCAAATTTATCTTTGGGGCTAAGAGCTGCGTATGACAATGAGTTAAATACGTTTAACAATTCATGTATGTGTCCGTATTTCTTATAACGGGTTAGTTTTAAACCTCTGGTTTGCTGGTTGACCGAATTATTGAGTCGTCAAATTATTTGTGTGTCACAAACATAAAAAAGCTTTGAAAGCTTTGGATTAAATAGATTTACGTGCACAACGTCAGACCGTAGGCTTGTTCTAACACAGTTTGTATATAGACAGGGATGTTATTTGCAGTCATATCTGTATTGCACTGATTTTCTAAATGATTTGATGAAAAAGTTACTCACGGTGTCAGCGTTTTAAGGACATAAAAAAAAAAATATGAGGTAAAGGACGCTTTCCCACGCCTTCAAGCGTATGGGTGTGTAGTGCAAGGCCAATGTTCTATTAAGCAGTCGGCACTCGGCGGGTGATGTGGTCAACGCGACGCCGACCGCTGATGCTTTCCATAACTTTATATAGTACCCATTTAACGCTGGGTTGACCTGGGAGCAAAAGTTAATTTTTTTTAATCCGGCTTTGATTGGATATGAACCCACGTTCTTCGGATCCACAGACGAGCGTCTAGCTGCTACACCACGACGGCTCCCCATTTACACATTGTTAAGACATATATATGATATTAGTGACTTCATCTTTCTAGAAGGAGGCAGCTTCCCGGTGGCTTGAGAACAGTTCAGCCCGACATGTTGTAACTTTTACGAACTCATAGAAGATACTTCACAAATAAGAAACTCTCATTCGAGGCATTGCTTGATAAGATTCCTATCAGGAGCATCTAATGGGTTTTTTAGTGTCCAGATCATTCAAGTGTGCGGAGTAATAAGCAGCCCGATAGACTGACTGCTGCCGCTCCTCTAGACGGTGATCGTTTTTTATGAGAAAACGGGCACTGAAGGCTGTCTGAGATCATATGACCAGTGCAGCAGAACCTACAGAACGTAGAACGTCCATACCTCGAGGGACTGATTCAACGTTTAAACAGGTTGCAACTGAAACTAATGTCCGCCTTTCTCAGCATACTTTGTGAATCTGTTACACTGACACCGTGTACACCGTGTAATTCTTACGCTAGCAGACAGCTGCTGTGACTGCCTCCGCCTCTATTCTCAAACTAGTTGTGGTATCATGTCCTAGGCTTTGTTGCACTACGCGAACTTCGTTCGCTTCTGCAATGAATCTCCGTTCACTTGTCCTGCCTCTCAACAGACAGCCATCTGTATAGATTAAACCATGACCCGGGCCTGGATTGTCGTGAACAGCTGCTGACTTTCTGATTCTGCACTGTCCTCTGCCGATCCCGGCACTTCCGGGTTCCGGGGCAATTAGAATCCTGCACAAATCTAATTTTTGCTCTGACACCTTGACCCACTCCGCTCTCTTTTCAAGCCTATGCATCTCTAATTGTGTCTAATTTTGTCCGTTGAGGGTTAAAAAAAAATCCCTTCTTATAAATATATATATATATATATATATATATATATATATATATATATATATATATATATATGATTATTGTCTCACCCTACCCTTAACTAAAGCTTTTCTCATCCTACCCATAAGTTTAGCTTTTCTTATGCCATTTATCACTGCATATAGAAGTCACCCGTCTAAGTAAGATTTAATGTAAATTATCCAGTCAACGTAATATTCAATGTAGACGCTTCCTAGCTGTTTAACATTAGAGGGAAAGTTCTCGTACATGTAACATTTAAAATAGAAGTTTTCCGGATACGTAGCATTTAATGTAGACGTTTCCTTGATTATGTAATGTCTAAACTATGTAAAAGTGTCATTGCATGTGTAACATTCAATATTCACGTCACTTGAAAATAGGTCGGGGGCAGTGCTAGAATTGGACATAAGTTAACTAAGCTCTAGCTCAGGGTCGGTCACACTTTCTAAGGGAGCTCACCCGATGGGGGGGGGGGGGGGGGGGGGTATTTTTGCAAAAAAGCAGTTTATTTTTAATATATTATATTAAGAAGATTACATAATACAGTGACTGATTTTGCTGACACATTCTTTATTTTGTTATTTTTTCTACTAAATTAAACTACAAAATACTTCCATCATCCGTATATTTAAAAGGTGCATAAAAGGCGGATGAAAGAAGAAAGAAAAAGAATGATAAAGAAGAATACTCTAGAATACAAAAAGAAATAGTGAACAAATGCAAAGCGGTTGAAGAAGCCTGGCTGAATCAAATATGTACAGAGATTGGGGAAAATCACAGGAAATATTCACATTCCATGTACAAACAGATAAATATGTTAACAGGAAAGATGACACGTAACAGCACTGGATGTTTGAAATAAAAAGATGGTGACTTATTAATGGGACATTGTACTTTAATTAACAGAAGGACAGAGTATATAGGGGAATTGTATGATGATAATAGACCAGATGTAGAACTGCAGACCAACAATGATGGTCCACCAATAATGACTGCAGAAGTAGAGGATGCAATACATCATATGAGGAAAGGAAAAGCACCCGGGCCAGACAACATCTCACTGGAAGAAATCGAAGCACTGGGAAATTTTGGAATTGAAAAAATATCTAAACTTTTAAATGATATTTATAATAGTGGGTATATTCCAAACGACCTTTTAAAATCCATATTTAAAGCTCTGCCAAAGAAACCAGGCACTTTAAAATGTAAAGACCATCGCACAATAAGTCTTATGAGTCACATGACTAAGATTTTACTGAGAATAATTATGAGAACAATAGGAAACAAAATTAAACCAGAAATCAGCGATGAACAATGTGGATTTGTAGAAGGAAAAGGTACAAACAATGCCATTTACATCCTAAGGACATTGTCAGAAAGAGCTATAGAAGTAAAGACTGATTTGTACTTATGCTTCATAGACTATACAAAAGCATTTGACTGTGTAAAGCATGAAACAGTAATCAAACTGTTATAAAAATTAAACATTGATGGGAAAGATCTACGAATAATAAAGAATATGTATTGGCAGCAAACAGCAGCTATAAGAATAAACAACTGTTTAGGTACATTTCAAAGCATAAAGAGGAGCGTACGACAAGGATGTGTACTGTCACCTGATTTGTTTTCAATATACAGTGAATATATAATGAGATCTTTCATTGATATGCCCGGAATTGTGGTTGGTGGGCACAATATAAACAACTTACGTTATGCTGATGACACAGTCTTGATAGCAACAAGTCAGAAAGAATTACAGGAAATTATAGACATTGTGGTGTTAGAAAGTGGAAGAATGGGCCTCAGTTTGAATAAAGGGAAGACAGAATTAATGGTGGTATCAAAGAAACAAATTATTCCTAAATGTGTAATAAAAAATCAATGGTGTTATTTTAGGACAAGTACAGAAATTTAAGTATCTGGGCACATGGATAACATCAGATGGAAGATGCATAACTGAAATAAGAAACAGAATTGGGCAGGCAAAAACTGCATTTTATAAAATAAAAAACATCTTTTGCAATATATCCTTGTCACTGAGAGTTAGAAAAAGTATTCTTGCTTGCTACATACATCCAGTTTTAACATATGGATGTGAATCCTGGATAATCGGTAGGCAGACCAAACAATTTTTAGAGGCCTCAGAGATGTGGTTTTACAGAAGAATGCTTAGAATACCTTGGACAGCCAAAAAGAGCAACCAAGAGGTTTTGAAATAGGCGGGAGCCCGAAGACAACTTATCACAGACATCAGAAGGAGACAGTCATCATTTTTCGGCCATGTTATGAGAAGAGAGAAAATAGACCATGTTGTGACTACTGGAAAGATCTGTGGAAAAGGGATAGAGGAAGACAACGAGAGAAGATGCTTGACAGTCTTGTTGCATGGCATGGAGGTGTGTCGGCACCCGAACTGATACATGCTGCAGGAGATCGCAGATTATGGAGAGGCATGATCGCCCACGCCAGTAGGCAAGGCACCTGCTGATGATGATGATATACTTTAATATATTCTAAAGTTTTCTGAGATTAGCTATTGTAATTCAACACAGTAGGGGCCTCAGGGCCATATATGTTTGGGGCCTCATCAAATCTAAATCCGGTCCTAGTTCGTAGGTGGGTGAGGGATATTCAGACCTTGCAGGATCGCCAAATCTTCATCGTCGTTCGGCCGAAAGATGTCATTGCGTTTGCCTGTTTACGGCAAAGCTGTCATTTTTGCGCTTTTCGGGCGACACGTTCGACTTCATGGGACATTTGGTGTCCAGTTGAGCCTTTTCGGTTATTTTCGTGGTGACACTCCACATCCCCATTTGTAATGTCGTCATCTTTGCTATCTGGTCTGCAAGTGATGCTCCACAGTTGAACCATCTGAGCATTTTGGTTGGCCCTCAAAGGAAGGTAGAGTCAGAACAAGGACATTCTCCTATATAGAAAAGAGGCTTTCATAAATGCAAAGCCAACACATGGTTCTCTGATACTGGGCTCACCCAAAGAAGTGTCGTCAGACGACAGTACACTTTACTTATCTTTCTTTCTATTCTGCCTTCCTTCCCATCAGTGTAGTCTCATCATCATCATGTAGCAGGTCCTTTGCAGAACGTCGCTCTCATCACGGTCTGCCTGAAAGAAACTCTGTCTCTTGCCAGCTTTCCCGCCTCATGCACTTTCATACTCAACGAGTCACTTATATTTTGTGCCCATCTTCGTGTTGGTCGGCCCCAGCCTCTCCTTCCTGGTGCCATGCTTTCTGCAATAATTTTTTCCAGTTAGTCGTAGCGCTTGATATGACCAAAATATTTCAGCTTCCGAGACAGGATGCTGTTTATTAGCCAATCTTCTTTGATGTTCAGATCTTTCAAGATATCAGTATTTCTCCTCTTTTTCGTCCAAGATTTTCTGAGAATCTTCCTTTAGCATTTCAGCTCAAAAAGCCCCTATTCTCTTTTCTTGAGGACTGGGAGATAGTCCACGACTCACATCTTCATGTAGCCACAGGGAAGATGCATGCTCTCAAAATTCTAATTGTCATCTCCTACATGAAGTTTACATGACGTAATGAAACGGCCAACAATTCACACTGTTACTGCCGTTGCTAATGTTGTTCCATTTTGAAGTTTACATTTATTTCAAGATCTGTGGGTTACACATTCCTCAGAATTTGGTATAAATTATTTTATCGTCTGAAAATAGAACTGGTAATAGCGACGAGACACTTGGCTGTCCAAAACGGTGACAGCACTGGGCCACTTGACTGTCCGACAATGGTAATCTGAATGATACCACTTTCGCGTCAACCGGATGTGCAGAAACTGCGCCGAACACAAGCTGAAGAGCGTTTTATGTACAAGAAGTGTCCTAACCACATTTAAACTACGATGGAACTAGCAAAGGCGAGGTAAATTACATAGAGACATATGGATGACATTAAAATATGTGCCCATATTTAGATTCTAAATATATCTCACAGGTCGTATCTACTTGGTATATTGTCACCATTTTTTTTTTTTTTTGGTTCGCCCTTGAAATGGCTGTTAGCACCTTGTTTTGTAGTATACAGTTAGGTTTTTTTGCTGTCTATATGTCAGTCAATGAATCAATCATTCAGTCAGTCTGTTTGTCAGTGTATCTGTCTGTTTATCGCTAGCTTTGTTTTCCCCCAAGACTTCCTGTGGCTTGTTGTTTTCCGAATATTCATATTTCATTTGCACTGTTAGTCTGCGTTTTTGATACATAATTACTTTTCAAACGAGCAATTGAAATTCCGTACAACATATCAAGCAATGTCCAACTCGTCTTTCAAGTTATCGGAATCTGGCAAGAGATTAATAAGTGACAAAATGATTAAATGTATGTCATTTATCCAATTCGGCCTGTGTGTACGTCCATCCCTATGTCTGTTTCATACATAAAAACTGTTGAAAAAAGCACGACAAATGCAATCCGTCATATCAAGAAATTTCCTACCTGTCATTATATATAAAAGTAATACATTTCAAAGTGATGAAATATTTAGTTCTAAATCAAAGTGATAGATCATAAGATGATGAAATGTCTATCTCACCCTATGCCTGCATCTTTTATCTGCCTGTTTCTCTGTCTGCCCGACTTTCTGTCTGTCTACTTTACTCTTGTAGCATTGCCCCTGTTCCCAGAACAGTGTCTCAGTCTGTTCGTCTCTCCCTTCCTGTTTTCTCTTCCTCATTCCTCTGGCTTTCTTTCTTAAAATCTCTCTCTCTAAAACTATCACTGGGATAGCCTTTGTGTGTGTGTGTGTGCGTGTGTGTGTGTGTGTGTTTGTGTGTGCGTGTGTGCGTGCGTGCGTGTGTGTGTGTGTGTGTGTGTGTGTGTGTGTGTTTAATCCACTAGTTTATATTTTTTAGGAGGAACAACTACATCTTTCTGCTTCTTCGCGTCCACCGGCTGCAAACTTCAGCAGAAAGTTCTGGCTGTTTGTCTACATCTGGACTTAAAGGTCTTATTCTAGAAATTGAATGTAGCATGCATATCCATTGTACAGATCGGACTTATTTGTATGCAGATTGTTGGTTCCTAGCCTCTCAAAAAGATGGGCTCCGACATCAACAGAAGCTCCCAGTTTGTCGTCTCCTACGACATGTTTGTTGGGGAAGCAGTGGGCCTGTTATTATTTTCCCCCACATAGGGACCCAGAAACCACATAGGGAAATTAGATATTTAAAAATATAATTCAAAAGTCACTTGAAATAAGACAAAGTTTTTTCTTAAAATAGAAAAAACTTCACAATAAACGTAATCACGTCAGGTAGTTGCATATTCTTTAATAACATGACGTCCCAAACAACCTCAACATGTGTTTATAGCTGTTTATGTTTTTAGTACGCAATTTGACGGTAACAATTACACATAGGCTGGATGGCAGTCTTCCTCTTTTCGTTGTCGATTTGACTCTATGCAGCTTGTCATTGACTCTCAACTAGCCACAAGAATTCACTGGCACCTTTCCATCTTTACATTTTTAAAAAAAGACAAAAGGGTTTATCAACATTCTACCCCTTTCCTTCATCCCTTCTCTCTTTCTCCTCTCTGTCTGTCTCCTCTCTGTCTGTCTCCCTCTCTCTTTCTATCTCTTTCTATCTTCTTTAACCCCACCAGAATATCACACAAGCGATAAACACCTGATGACACAAAGTGCCACCATGTGGATGAGGATCACCCGTGAAGAGGTCCCAGAAGCCGTGTTTAGCCATTAGACCATATTTAAAGCCGGGCTATATTGCGGTCTTTGGCAAGAGCCAGAATAAGGCTTCAAATAACGAAAAACTGCATCCCACAAAGGGATGACAAGATATTTTTGAGATTACTCCCGTTGTCTTATTTTTATTCAATGCCCCCAACTCTACCTTAAAGCTACAAGAGCCAATCCCAATCCCTGAACCGTCGTTGTGTCCTCAAAATTTGATAGAGGCAGCTATCGACATTGGACCGTCCCCAGCGTCGACTTTAGGAAACAGCGTGATAGATGACGATGATGATGATGATGATGACAAGGATGATGATGATGAAAGCTTGTCGAAGAATATAAAAACCATATTTACGTCAGTGCCGCACAAGGCATATGATGTTAGGCCCGTATCCTTATAGAGTACAGGCCAACTGGGACCCCATGAGTGCTGTCTCTCTCTCTCTCTCTCTCTCTCTCTCTCTCTCTCTCTCTCTCTCTCTCTCTCTCGCTTTCTCTCTCTCTTTCTTTCCATTCATATCTACGTCTTTCTGCTTACCTATATGTCAGTTTGACTGACTGTTTATATATTCCGTTAAATCTTTTCCCTAAGACAGAACGCGCACGCCAGCCTCAGGTAGAATGTAAACACATTTGTCGGCTCTAATTCCCTTTTCGTTTCAAGATTTTTTTTTTAAATTTTTCTCAAAAACTTGGCAAGGCAGTATTTCTTGCTGTTCCCATGGCATCTTAAATGCGTTCCCTGGCAGCTTGTAAACACCTGGACGGTTCGTTAAAATAGCATTCACAGCAGGGATTCACCGATCAGAGGTTCCTCGTCGACGATTGTTTCCGCTCATCATCTTCACGATTGTTTCCGCTCATCATCTTCCTATACAATCTCGAAAGGTGAGCCAACCTGGTTCATGACGCCCAGCCTCAGTCATCCTCTGCTGCACTTTATCGGACGTTCGGACAGCGACAAGACGAAGTGGTGGCTTTGCAACAGGTATTGTGAGATCTGAGGTTATTTATTGTCACAGCGTTAGCAAACTAACCGACTACCTTTACGACCAAAGTGACAAGCTTGCGGTTGGTTCATTGGACAAACGTTAGACTTTGGCAAAGGCAGAGAGACACTGTCGGGCACTTTGGATTTTGGAGATCTAAAGCTCTTTTCCACTAGGGACTCAGACCCGTCTACCGAGACCTAAAGCCCATGACATTCCGTTGTGTCCACAGCCAGCATGAAGCTCTTTTCGCAGCTTCGCCCAGTTGCTTTAGCGCCCGTTTACGCTCTTTTCCTCGCAAGCCCAGGTGCTTTAGTACATTGTATGTTGAAGTGGAGATGTGTCCTCGTGTGCCTACCTCGACGGCGAAGATTTTTACTTTGTACGCCTTATATCTCCTCAGACCGACCACCAGATCACTGTACTGTTCGATCTTTTACTGTTGATTTTCTTCCATCCGCGACTCGTACCCCACCGTCAGCTTTGTCAGGATGAGCTGACGTTTTCCCGCAGAGTGCAGAACCATGTCTGGTCTCTGGCCGATCTTTCAGATGATTCTGGGTACCTTTCAAAACCAGGCAGGCCGACCGCCAGTAACCAGTCCCTCGCACAGTCATGTATTGATGAAGCGTATGCAACCTTGTTAATTTTACCTTTAGAGATCTGCCCAGCCTTGAGGAAGCGCATAGGAAAAAAAAAAGGGGGGGGGGCAGAAATGGCCTTTGCGTTGGCCCTCATCCTGGTTTGATCCACATTATCGGCTAACTTTTTAAGGGCTTTATTATGGCACCATGTATATCGTCCCTGACCTAGGGCTTTCCCTTACGCTGACAATACGTGCTCGAGCATCTGCTTTGCTCTGCAAAGAGGACATGTCCGGTCGGTAGTGGCAACCCACTTGGCCATGTTGGCGCCAGAGATTAACACATCTTATGACAAAGCTCAGCCGCTGCAGGACCATTCGTCAGATTTCACTCCAACAGAAAATGGTATTGTAAACCAAATATACTCCAACAGAAAGAAGGATGGCGCCTTGAGCAGCACATAAGTCGAGCATATAACGAGCGCCGATTGGTCTATAACATTTATGTTTAGCACTATACGTCTGATAAACCTGAAAGTGTAGAAAATGGTCCTTTTCTTTGTAACGTATGTTCGCCTGGGGATTGGAATTTCGTGGCTTCGGGTCCTGACGGAGCC
Organism: Candidula unifasciata; assembly: GCA_905116865.2. Lineage (NCBI taxonomy): Eukaryota > Metazoa > Mollusca > Gastropoda > Stylommatophora > Geomitridae > Candidula > Candidula unifasciata. The sequence continues at coordinate 64,199 of CAJHNH020002556.1, forward strand.
GTACTTTTTCGAAAATACTCTTGGCTTCCAGGTCGACCCAGCCTTGAGTGGGTACCAGGTCGACCCAGCATTGAGTGGCTCCCAGGTCAACCCAGCCTTGAGTGTGTACCAGGTCGACACAGCCTTGAGTGGGTACCAGGTCGACCCAGCCTTGAGTGGCTCCCAGGTCGACCCAGCCTTGAGTGGCACCCAGGTCGACCCAGCCTTGAGTGGGTACCAGGTCGACCCAGCCTTGAGTGGGTACCAGGTCTAGTCCTGAGAAGTAAAGATGGCCGGCGTGAGGCTGAACAAACCACCCACCAAGTACCGATTGGTCTATAAAATACCACTGTATGCTCGATACGCATTAAGTCCTGGAAAAGGGTCCTTTACTTTACTTTAACTGTACTTATATGACCACTATGTACATGTAAGAAAAGATTGAAGTGAAGAGCGCAGAATGGAGGAACTACTGCGAGCCTTGTGTGATACAGGCTAAACAACATGATGATGATGAGGATGATGATACAATTTATGAATACATACAATGAGTGGACACAGATAGGTAAACAAGCACAGATTAAAATAATACCTTCTTTTATTTCCGCATTATATTTTCCAGCCTGTTGGCGTAATTTTTAAGAGGTGACGTCCTGGTGACGTTTTTTTTTCCTGTTGCACTTCCTTCTTCTCGAATTCAGTGGTTCCCAGTGCTGTAAGACCTCGAACCAACTTGTTATTTTCTGAGGTCTTCCATAGACCACATATATTTTGATAGTCATGTTTATTTTTTTTTTTTAAATCAAATATTTTGCTGCAGACGATTTGTCTTGCGCTGGTTTCGACAGTCGTATGGAGAGCTGACCGTCCAGGGAGCAATGGCAAACTACTAAACGTAAAATTTGCCTTAAAAAAGCACAACAGTCAATGAGTAGTGGGGTTGGTTCTGCAACGTCCTGTAAAGGATATGCAAATAATGTTAATATCAGAATCGCAAAATCCGCGTGTGTATTCCGCGACATGATTGTAGGGAAAAACCAGAATAGAGCCATTGCCTCCCCAACAAGCAGGTCATAGGAGTCGACTAATTGAGGGTTCCCTTTGAAGTCGGCGTGCATCTGCAGGAGAGGCAATGAACGACCAGCTGCACATAAATAAGTCAGTGAAATTGATGTACGCCCTAAACTCAGGTCCTGGCACAAAGCCAAAGTCTAAATGATCGAACAACCAGGACTTTCCTCCGGAGCTTTCAGTCGGTGAGCGAAGAAGAAGAAGAAGAAGAATAAGAAGAAGAAGAAGAAGAAGAAGAAGAAGAAGAAGAAGAAGAAGAAGAAGAAGAAGAAGAAGAAGAAGAAGAAGAAGAAGAAGAAGAAGAAGAAAGAATTTTTAAAAAATACAACAAAAACAGCAACACAAGATTAAAGGTATTTTCCCTCTCTCCCAATGACATCACAGACTCTCAATTCATTCTGCGACTGCCAAGAGGTTGTTGGCAGGCTACCATTAGAGAACCACTGATCTGGTACATTGATAACTACGTCATTCATCCTGCTAATTCTCTTGCATATTTCTATTTTTACATTACATTTATCATTATCTTTATCAGTTTCCCTTCTTCCTCACTCTTCTTTCTGTCAAATCCTCTCTCTTGACGCTATCTGATTTAGGAATATCTTTTAATAATATTACAAGAACAAATACGATTTTATTTGTAGGAATAAAGCCTGGAAAATTACATCACAGACGTCTTTGAGGTCAAGATAGAAGACAGTATAAATAACTCCTCGTGGAAACAGTCAGTAGAGGTACTCTGTGACCGCTATTGAATAGAAGGACTGAGCACGCATAGTAATGCCCAAAGTGCAGTGACGTCGGTCTGATAACAAGGCGTTAAAAATCTTATTTATATCTGTTTTTCGTCAGATGGGACTTAGGACTCTACTTTTAATTTAAGGTTACCCAGTAATGACGTTGCTTGTGTAACATTAGCAGCCCGTCACGCACAGACGCTGATAGTACCTGTGCTTCGTTTAGTAATTAAAAAAAATAGTTGCGTATCCTTCACAGGACGCTGCAGAACCAACCCCAGTACTTTCTGGTTGTTGTGGTTTGTCTAGGCACATTTACGTCCACTAGTTTGCCATTGCTACTTGACGGTCGGCTCTCGGTACCACGGTCAGATCCATCGCAAGACAAAACCGTCCGCAACAGGGATCGAACCCGGCACCCCGATATTGCAAAGCGCGTTCGCAACGCCTAAGCCACAGAGGCCGACCGTTTAGTCATTACAGGTGTCAAATTTGCAATTTGTTTTTATTTTCAACGGGGTATTTGGGACTCTTCGTCCTACCAATATATATATATATATATATATATATATTTATATATATATATATATATATATATATATATATATATATATATATATATATATATATATATATACATTGGAGATTTCGCCCCTAAATAAACTAGGGAAGAGGTAATTGAACCCCCCCCCCCCCATCCACCACCAAGGTTCCGGCGCCCTCTATTCGTATGTGACTACCGCCTCTAGGTTTAAACAGGAAGAGATCGGCTTATCTATACACATTTACCTCAATGAACGTCCTTAATCCCTTCCTGATTCTTTTAGGTATATCAAATTGCCAGGATCCTCACCGATGCAACGGAGTTCGTGCAATGCGCTGAAATTTTAGGACTTAGACTGAGTTAGAGGTAGAATGGAGCACTTATGGGATACTACCCTTGTGCCATGATGTTCATCCGTTGTTTAAACCTAAACCGAATATCAAATAGTGCGTACACCAACTGAATTGGCACATAAGAAACAGAGAGAACGTTTAATCCGTTTCCATGGGGAAAAAAATGGGAGATGTTTTGGTTAATTGCATCATCTACATTAATAGGGTTATATAAAATAATTTATTTGCCACCTAATACTAAAATACATAAAAACAATAAAATGGAACAAATAAAAATTTAAACTCTACCTTCCCGAGAGGAGTCCAGTTGTCACATATCGCTCCTGTCACGTGCCTGATTTAAGGATTTCTCCTTAACAAGAACCAACAGCACTCTGAAATAATTATGTTGAGTCGTTGGCTCGTATTGGTCTAAGGGATATCCCGTGGCCAATATACGCTCAACTTATTTCAGGAGTAGGGCAACTCAAGCTTTGGCACTACAAAATATCTAATATTCCTAGGCACACTTGGCTGGACACCCCCACTACTATAACAAGGTAGCTCCTAGGTTATGATAGTATACTATCATAACCATGTTAACACAGATAACACTTATTACTCACACAAATATCAAAGCTAGACAGTTAGAATGGCGAAACAGGGACAATCAAGTCAGCCATGAAAATTTATGCCTGTAATTAGCACAATATATACATATAATAAGGAATAGATAAACAAGAGTTCAGTGAATGGAGCTCATGAATCAATGACACAATCCAGATATTGAAGCAGCCAGATTTAGCCTTGAGGTGTACATGAGTTCATCATAGTAATCATAAAGTGCTGTGGGAAGAGAGCATGAATCTGAATAATGGATCACTTATCTTAGTTCGAAGGTCAATGCTCCCCTCAGTCCATGGTGATTCGACTGTAGTTGACTCAGGTATCTACGCCTCGATTTGATCTGGTACAAGCTGATTCACAGGTGATGACACAAGAACTGTATAAGAGCCCAACAAAGCTCTTGAAGACTGGTTCTCTGGATTGATGACATAGGTGTCTGCAATGGTCCACTGGTCCTGGAACTCACAAATAGGCTCTTGCCATGTTGAGGTAGTGGCACAATAGACAGGAATTTTGAGTATGCTTGGTGCCCAGAATGGTATGGGTTGGTGGTGGTTGGCTGGACTGTGATTCGTCTGCCTGATCTCTAAGGAGGTATCATCCTCTCAGGAGAGAACTCAGAACTAGTAATCAAACTTATTCACACCCCAGCTCATCTCCCCCCCCCCCCACACTTAGCTACCCTTCTCCATTCCTCAGAGTGTAACTCTCAAGAACAGGAGACAATGTCTCCTTTCATTTATCTGTCTGTAAATTAGTGCAACAGATATAAAACAAGGTATATAGTGAAGATAGATAGAAACTACCACACATAGATTATCCTCTCTCCACCCTCACATCTGTACTCGCAGACATACAATGTATACAGTTAGTACCTATATACATTTCACGTCTCCACAGGCTGCTCACTACACACCCACTGAATCTGTGTCAAACACACTTTCGACTCAGAGCGCCTAACACTGACGTCACAACAGTTACTTCAAAGGATAACCCAGATTATTTATCTCTGCTAGGAGGCACAAAACTTAGTTTGTCTGGTCAGAGAATAATTACTTGTAGGGTTTAATATCTTTACAAATGGCGTGGGTTATGTAGAGCACAAACTAATTAGTCTACACAGGGAAAGGT
>CAJHNH020002556.1:73619-103124 GCA_905116865.2 Candidula unifasciata
AGAACTTGAGTTTTGTGAGCACATCAATTTTACGTTCCGTACCGTTGCTTTGCTGAAAACCAAAAATCGTCACCTTCAACCGACATCCCTGAAGGGGGGAGCTTTAGGTTATAATTGTGACTAGGCTACGTGCGCCATTAAAAAAATTCCAACGAGGGACCGCAAACTACCCCACCCTACGCCGCTTAAGGGCTAAAGTGGAAGTGTGTGTTTTAGTGACAGTGCCGTTAAAGTGGAAGGAGAGGGCGTAGAGTACTGGGTACAGGCCGCCATCTGTGTCATTACTTAAGGGCGTGGGGGGTTGTGACAAATTGGCTGCCGAAAGTTGTTCAAATATAGATACATCGGGGTGACAAAATACCAACAAACAAACAAAAAAGTGTTGATAATAATGACTGACGACAGTAGATGTTATATTGCTGCAATCCATGTTGCTAGGCAATGAATGCTATGCGTGCTTGTCTCATGACAAGCGCGTCGCACATAGCATCAACTCTGTAGCTCTAGCCACGACTTTCAGGGATCATAGTAAATATTGCACTTGTGAACCAAACGACGCAGTCCGTACAACTACCCATGATCTTCAGAGCGAGTGACAGCCTGCGTAACCACTTAGCTACTTAAAGTGAGTTTACATTGAGACTTGTACTTTGGTCGGCCCATCCTAAAATGAGAAACTATAAATAAGGAATGGTCGGCCCTGTAGCTAAGTCGATGCGAACGCTTCGTAATGCCGGGATGCTGGGCCATGCTCCTTGCGTTGGTTTTGACAGTGGTATCAGGAGGCCGACCGTCCAAGGCAATGGCAAACTACTGGACGTAAATTTGCCTAGAGTAACCACACAATAGCCAGGGGTTGCTGGGGTTGGTTCTGCAACGTCCTGTGAAGGATGCGCAAGTAACCTATAAATATATATATATATATATATATATATATATATATATATATATATATATATATATATATTGTAACACCCCACCCTACCACTAATCCCCCCTTCCCCCAATTAAAAAAAAAACACTTTAGAGTACAATCAACTTCACGATTGTCATTTATAAATAAGCTCCTCAGTATGTCTATTATACAGTATGGATCGCAGATCTTTAACAATAAGAGGAGGTCGCAAGTAAAAGCTAAATGGGAACCTCTGTCAAGAGTGTAAAGTTTTCATGGTTGGCTTGTCTTTCGTTTTTAATTTGTTCTTTTAGGTCTGTTTGCTAAAGTTTTAAAACCTGCTAGTCTTAGGCTGCTTGCCAAGTCTACGTCTGCAAATGTTAGCCTACACAAGAACGATAATTCTGCTTGACTAAATCTGCGTTGTATTTCTGTCGGGGAGTTAACATTCTGTTTCTAATCTTCTTACCGAAAGCGAATTTTTTTTTTTCCCTAGCAGAAGCCAGTCTGTGAAAATCGCAGTATATTGAAACGTATTTAGGCTGACGTCTGTAGATGTAGGACGAAGATAACAGATTATGTTTTATTTTGATATCGCATGGGTTTCATTGATGTCTGTAATGGTCTGCAACATCGCATATTTCGTGTTCTATTCTTACATATCGTCATCATGCTACAGCTTTAATACAGTTAGTTACATTCATTACATAACTAAATATATCGTCTAATTCTGTTCTGGAGTCATAGTGAGGAAACGTAATAACAGAACAAGAAGATGAATCACCCGTTACTAACTGGATAAAAGCGGTAGCCGTGTTGATGAAAAAAAAAAAGAATAAACTATAAAGATATAATAGGTTAGGAATTATATGTGATTTATTAAGTTAATTTGATGTAAGTTTTTACGTGTAGTCATCATGACTCCAGCTTTAACTCATATAGTCAAATTTAATGCATAATAAAATATATCTGTCCATTGTATAGTTTGTCTTCTTTTCTCTAATTCTCCGGGCTCATTGTATAGTTTGTCTTCTTTTCTCTAATTCTCCAGGCTCATTGTATAGTTTGTCTTCTTTTCTCTAATTCTCCTGGCTCATTGTATAGTTTGTCTTCTTTTCTCTAATTCTCCTGGCTCCCTTTGAGAGCAAGTGATCATGCAACAACAACAAAATAATAATAATTACTGTCTGGAGATAATAGTACCGTTGGGAGTGATCAGATAAATTGGTCAATCTTCTACATTCATAGAAAAGACTCGACAGACATATAATCAGGCTACTGCTGGCGAGATTAGAAACTGAGCTCTTCGCTAGCTGATGAAGATGAGGACGGAGTGTTTATGGAAATGGATTGAGCGCTGTGGTTGTCAGTTATAAGCTTAGCTTAGCTAATTCTAATCCGTGTTCTGTCTTTCAGTGTCAGGTTTTGAAGAGACATCTAGTGCGAGACGGTGTGTGTAAGCTGATATTCACTAGCTAAGATATTGATTCTATATATCTTAAAAAAAAAAGTAAAGTCGGGAGATGTGAACCAGCGTCATTGCACACGGTTAAAAACCATAAGTGCTCTGCCACCAGTACGGACAGCTGATAAGAATTGTCCGCATGTGTCGCCTTTCGCACGTAACTCTGTAGCTACAGCGACGTCCCTCCATTTACCCCAGAGTGTCAACGCTGGTAACCATTTCCAAGAGGCTGGGTGAACCCCGGGAACCGCCCGGTTTCGAACACCGCCGTGGGCTGCAGTGAGTCGCAGCCAGATTTGAAAGCGAGCTTCTTATCGACTGCGCTAACGCGGCCTCCGATTCTATATATCTATCTATCGCCTGCCTGGTCGACTCTCTGTGGTGTACTGAGACCATGGTGGAGAGGGTGTATGCTCGAACTATTTCATTGGTTGTCTCTTTATGTAGTTAGCAATGGCTCATTCCCCACTTGTTTCCAGATATCTTCTTTTAAAATTAGGCCTCTGCTTGTTGCATTAAGTATCCGTCACAGACATTTCCTTTCTGTTGTTTCGATTATTCTCCTTCTTCTTAATCACTAGAAAAACAAGATTATGGTCTGCAGAAAATGAGCCACATGGGTGTAACCAGAGGGTCTGGCCGGCTCACTACACTCAGAGGAAAGGCAAGACTGACATATAACCAAATTGTGACCGGTACCATCAGTATTGGAATTCTGCGCTGGCTGCTGAAGATGAGGACGGAGTAGTTAGGGGAAGGACACGGGTGCTGTGATTTCAATTCTTGACTCCACTCAACTCAACTTAACTCTTCTTCTTCTTAGTTGTTGCTGTAGTTGTTGTTGCTGTTATTGTTGTTGTTAATGTTTGGCACTGACAGATGGGGCGCTGGCACATGCAATACATTGTTGGGGAAGGGCCGTGGGGGGGTGTCACTCAGCCAACTTACATGAAAGAAGGGGGCCTAGAATGGACTTAAGCATTGTTTAATTGTGTTGCGTGCACTTTATATGACGTTGCAGAACAAACCCCAGCATTTTGTATGTGACTTTGTGTGGTTTTTCTAGGCACATTTTACATTTAGTTTGCTTTTACTTCTGTAGGTAAACGCAGGAGACAGGCGGGCAATAGAAATGAAAAGAAACAATTGATTAGTCTTCCAGAAATGAACGCACAATAGCTCGTCAGTGTACAGCCAAAAAAAAAAAAAAAACAGCTAACTTTCATCATTGATACAGCACTCGACTGACTTTTTCATCATTCGTTTTATTTGTCTCCCTTCGAAATCATGGTGAATTTGCTTGAGAGGCGCGAAACAAACAGTCTGCATAATAATAAACTGTTGGCATTTACAGCTGACGAACGATGAGAAGAAGAAACAGAAAAATAGTCATCACAAGATATTAAAATTGAGAACTGTCAAGCACGCTCAGCCCTTGTATATGGTACATGAACCTGGGCAATGAGAAGTAAATTAAAATGTCGAATTAATGTCCTGGAGATGTGAATATGCACAATAATGGAAACAATATACTACAGGTGGTATTTAGATAGAATAGAAAAGAAAAGACAATACGGGAAGGTTAACACAGGCAATAAAGGCCTGATGAAGCTTAATGTTTCCGCCGAAAGGAACAAATATCGCAGTCATACTGCAAAAGGACAACGCAATGCCATCCTTGGGTAAACGGTCAAAAAAGTCCCCCCCCCCCCCCTTTAATTCGTAGAGTTTTAATGTTTTTCAATTAAAGAGACAAGTAAAAATAATGTTTGTGTTTGTGTGTGTGTGTGTGTGTGTGTGTGTGTGTGTCTGTGTGCTGGAGAGAAACGTTGACGGCAAACGAACAAGACCTCGTCAAGTATACGAGTGAAATTATAACATCAAGAGATGGGAGAACTGGTGTCTCAGAGTGTACAGCCAGCAAAGGGAACATATAAATAAAGTCTGGGAACCCACTGCTGCTCATCTTTGTGCAGACGTCACCTAATTGACGTCACCTAATTGAATATTCTTCTCAGTTCTCAGCCCCCCCCCCCTCTCTCTCTCTCTCTCTCTCTCTTTCGCTCTCCCTCTCTGTCTCTCCCTCTCTCTCCTTCTGTCTCTCCCTCTTTCTCACTCTCTCTCTCCCTCTCTCTCTCCCCTCTCTCTCCATCACTCTTCCTCTCTCTCTCCCTCTCTCCTCCTCTCTCTCCCCCTCTCTCTCTCTCTCTCTCTCTCTCTCTCTCTCTCTCGGGGCCCCAGCAAGACAGACTGATACCCACTTCTAAGTGAGGTTCAACACCACCGGAACCACACAGCGAGCGATTAACACCCGATGACGCAAAGTGCCACCATTCGGATGAAAGTCACCCGGGCACAAGTTATAGAAACCTCGTTCAACCGTTAGGTTATATCACGGCTAAATAAACCTTCTGTCCACAACAGAAGCAGTTGTGTCTACTTTAAAAAGTACTCTCCGGGGCATGCAGGAGTGCGAGGGAATGATAGAGCGGATTATCTGGCTACAAATGCGAAAGCTACGGGAACACTCGTATTGAACAAGGGAGATATTCTGAAGACTATATATGAACTACTTTTGGCAGAAGACACGAGATAAGATAAAATAACATGGGAATTAAGTGTGGATCCGACAAGGAGGGATGAGAGGAAGAGATCGGCGTGTGTATAATCATTGTGATACGAGAACAGTTAGCATCTACACCTTACGACATTTGCTGCGGGAGACGGAGCGCCTATGGGAATGTCCGGTGTGCTAGGATGTCGATTCTTAAATCAGTAATCAGTAATTTATAACGCCGATGCTATGTGACTGAGACCACATCAGCTTACACTGCGCGTGCAGTCTCTTTTGCTCCAATGTCATGACTGGTCCTATTTGTCCTACGTAGACTCAAGTCACTTGCCAAGGAGTTATTTTAGCTTTTTCTGGGCCGTCCGCATGTTGGAAGGTCACCACTTTTAATGACCCTGTTATCCTAGTAAGAATGTACTGGACCTGTATGACCTACTGACCATTCAACATAGAGACTCTTTGCCGGGGAGAGCCTTCTTAAAATAACCGGTACTCATTAGGTAGGGGGTCCTTTTGGACAGATGCTATTAAAACTGTGTCCAGTCCTGTTTTTTCCCAGAGGCTCAGGTTTCACTGCTCTGTGTGTTGTCGCTTGGAGACAGTTCTATTCTTTGTCTGGGTAACCCCCACAGCTGGGCACAACAATGAGGCCAAGCAAGGTGCGGCTAGGAAATATCAAAGATGGAGGGATATTTCTGGATTTTATTTTTGACATGTGGGGTCAAGGGCAATGTAATTCTGTTTCTGTGTATCTAGAGAAAACAGCAGACGCTTGACCCTTTGGGTCAGACACCCTAATCCCCCCCCCCCCCCCCAACCAGTACATTTATGTGAGCGTGTGTGTGGGTGTGTGTGTGTGTGGAGGACTGAGGCTCCCACTCTCATAATTCCACTTGCTCCTGGAAAATTTGCAATAGGACTAACTGGTATTCAAACCATAAATAGGTGTTTTCTTTTTAAACAAATTTATTCAAATATATTATTATATTTCTTTGCCATATAAGAAATAATAATAATTATTATAATACCATTTATTATTATTGCACACTTTAAAAAACCTTTCACCTCTTGACTCTTTCCCCACTCCCCCGCCAATTTCCGTACATATGGTGGCGCCTCGTCCGAGTCCTGTCTATATTCAAAAATCATGTACTGCATCCTGCATTTACAACCAGAGCTGGCAAAAAAGTGTAGTACCGTCAGCTTGGAAGGAAGCCCTCATCCCGCCTATCCTTAAAAATGGTGGAGAGAGAAGAGACCCAAAAAGCTACAGACCCATCAGCCTTCTTAGTTGTGTAGGAAAATTGATGGAGAAATTAGTAAATAAAAGACTAATGTGGTTCTTGGAGACAAAACTCAGTAATCGCCACCACACAGACAGGATACAGACAGCACAGAAACACAGAGGACCAGTTGACATCTCTGGCACAGGAAACTGGGAATGCCTTCCAGGAAAAAAAGAGAAAGTTCTTGCTGTCTTCTTTGACCTCTCTCGTGCTTTCGATACAGTTTGGAAAGAAAGCCTACAACTAAAACTGCTACAGGCAGGAGTTGTACACAATATTTACAAGTGGATCAAAGACTTTCTTTTCCAACTCAGAGCCAGATTCAGAATTGATGGACATATCGGCAAACTGGCAAAACTAAGAAAAGGAGTTCCCCATGGCAGTGCGATAGCACCAACTCTGTTCCTGGTTTACATAAATGATATCACCGCAACCTGCCACCAGCACGTTTCTAATACCCTACATGCGGATGACTTTGCAGTTTGTACAGCCTCCGAATACACTACCACAGCCTCATATCTGTTACAGAAAACTGTGGAATATGTAGAAGCCTGGACCGAAAAGTGGGGTCTAAAGCTAAACAATTTAAAAAGCACAGCGTCACTTATCTCTTCCCCCCCCCCCGCCCAAAAAAAAAATCCCCCCATTCCACAGCACTGACCCCCCCTTTCCGCACATTCCCCCCCCCCCCAAAAAATCGAAATCTGGATAAAAAACCAGCTCATTCCAGTCATGGAATATGCCTCCACTGCATGGGCTGCAGCGGCCAAGACAACAATGGGAAAACTGGACAAAGTTCAGAATATGGGATTATATCAGAGAGATAGAGAGGATAGCAGATACTGAACCACTCGAACTCAGAAGACAATACAGGGCTCTTTTACAGTGTGAGAGACTTCAGGGTCGCCCACTGCATTTTAAATTTCAAGGGAGAGCAGGGGGCGGACCACCTTGCTAGAGGGCTGTGCAGACAGCACCAAGATCTGCTTGAAAGAGATGTTGCACTGTGCGAAAAACTTGGGCCAGAACCATGGACAAGCAAGCCAGAGAAGTCAAATGTAGTCCTAGGGGTGCCAGGGATCACTTCGGGAGATGCCCGGACGGAGACATGGTAGAGAACCCTGGCTCTTGCTATGCTTGATGAGAAGTATCCCAACACCACTAGGACCCGGGTTTTCACCGACGGCTCTGCTGCAGATGCAGTCAGAAAGGGAGCCTGTGGAATATACATTAAACCCCCTATTAGTAGAGCAGAAACTCTCTCTCTATCTGCCAGCAGGTGACATCTGCACTGGCTTCAGAGCTGAGGCAACTGCCCTTCTTTCTGCAGTTAATCTCATCACTCAAGAACACAGAGGGCACAAAATTGTTATACTTGGTGACTCATTGTCTGTTCTCTAAGCACTATCAAGAAGAAAAAAAACAAGACAAACTAATTGCAGATCTAAGGACCAACATTGGCTTACTCTCCGGGGAGGCAGAACTGGTCTTGCAGTGGATACCAACCCACTGTGGTGTTCAAGGAAATGGGAAAGCAGATGAGTTGGCAAAAGCTGGGAGTGGTCTTCCGCAGCCTCATCCATCACACAGCTACAGGGAAACCAAAACAGCGCTAAAGCAGTCTTTCAAGCGTTAGTGGATAAGGCAGAACGGAGATTACAGACCAGAGAGTGACAGCATAGACCAACTCAACAGGAAAGAACAGACATCAATTTTTAGACTTCGGACAGGACACTGTGGTCTTCGAGCAAACCTGTACAGGATAGGCATAAACGAATCTGCTGCCTGTGATTGTGGAGCAAAAAGACAGACCCCTGAGCACATACTGCAGCACTGCCCTAACCTCCCCCAGCAAAGACTGGATCTGGCCCAAGGGAGCGCATTGCATGAGAATCTATGTGGTACCAGTGGCGACCTTAAACGCACAATCCTATTTGTGACCCAGACGGGACTCAATGTTTAACATGACTGATGTCGAACGCAGAAGAAGAAGAAGAATGTACTGCATCCAAAAATATACAGTGTTGCTCAGCTTTACACAAATGCAGTCATTATAAACCACACGCGAACACATACACATACGTGCACGTGCACGCGCGCGCTTTAAACAACATTTTTAGGTAAAATTCATACAAGTGTCACCAATTAAAAAAAAAAAGATAACAATAATTTAAATTATAATTTAATGGACAGGAGAGATTAAATAATTACCCTTGCAAAATTCATCTACAAGTCATTGAATTCAACAAGAATATCAAGGAAACAAAAGCAATTTAATACAGATGTCCTGAAGACTGATAGTGAAAAGAGTTACTAAACAAAGTATTTTGACGACATTATATGACATAACGTATGTAAGAACTACACTGGAAGGAAAATAGCAAGCAAGGGGTAGACAGTGATACAAATAGGGAAATACGTTTAAGAGATCGGCTAATATCAGTCCCCGAATGTGCTGCCAAGACGTCAGAGAGTGTGGTGGAGATCCTTGGCAGATACCCATCATTGTTATGATGACACCTACTGTTTGTTTGAATCTTTAGATGAACAGTCAGTTAAAGTTAGTGACATATCCTTTGCAGGACGTTGCAAAACCAATCCCAGGATTTTTTGGCTGTTATTTTTTTTTTTTTTTAGGTGAATTTTACGTTCAGAAGCTTGCCATTTTTCTCTACGTTCAGCTCTCGGTGCCACACTAGAAACCAACGCAAGATTATTCGTCCGCAGCCGGGATCAAACTCGGCATTACGAAGCGCGTTCGCAACGCCTAAGCCACAGACGCCGACGAACAGTCAGTATAAAGGCATGTTTCTGCATGTGGCTACATGAGATAAGTCATCATCATGCAGCAGGTCCTTTGCAGAACGTCGCTCTCATCACGGTCTGCCTAAAAGAAACTCGATCTCTCGTCAGCTCTTCCGCTTCATGTTCTTTCATACTCATGAAGTCACTTATATCCTGTGCCCATCTCCGTGTTGGTCGGCCCCTGCCCCTCCTTCCTTATGCCTTATGCTATTATTTTTTTCTGATCCGCAGGGGCGCTTGAAATGACCAACATATTTCAGCTTCCGAGACAGGATGCTGTTTATTAGCCAATCTTCCTTGATGTTCAGTTCTTTCAAGATGTCAGTAAGATATTATGAGAGAATCTTTCTATATCATTTCAGTTCAAAAGCCACTATTCTCTACGAGATAAGTACTGCTTTCAAATAAAACGCAGGATCGCTATGATTAACTGACACGTGAAGTAAATAAAATTAGATGAGCAAATGAGCAAGGAAGGTAACTGTGCTTGAACTCTTGTTATTGCCGGCCTGAGTCATTTGGACGATCGTAACGCACTATTTGCGCAATTCCGTGTCTGCAGGGAGATAATCCTTTTACGCACCTCGATAATTAAAAATAGTGATGATCTTGACCACTGTTGTAATAGTTTTAGTAACGCCGAGGGTGATGTAATAATGAGCGCATTTTTTTCTATTCAAACATTATGGTGTATTAGTGTTTGCATCTCTCTCTCTCTCTCTCTCTCTCTCTCTCTCTCTCTCTCTCTCTCTCTCTCTCTCTCTCTCTCTCTCTCTCTCTCTCTCTCTGTCTGTGTGTGTGTGTGCGCGCGCACGTGCGAGTGTGTGTGTTTGTGTGTGTGTGTGTGTCTAATTTTGGCTTAACGTCTACATTAATTAGTGTCACCTGTGACCTCCGGCAGGAGACTAAACGCTACTGGATGTCGAGGGTCACCATACGTCCCGTTTTCGCCGGGCCAGTCGCGTTGTTAGGTGTGTCCCTGTCCGTTCTGTGGGTACTTCCAAGCGCCATTTTTTTTTTTTTTTAAAGAAAACTAGAAACACGCTCTGAGTAAAAACATACATTTATAGTTATATCCGTTGACCTTATTAGATTTCATAGTTTTAGATCGTCGCAAAAGCCACGGAGTTCGCACTTTGTGCGACGATCTCGGCTGGCTAATGGATAGTCGTTCTGCAGACAGGGACTGAGCCACGACCGGCTCCAGCTGTCAGCTGCAGCCGGTCGTGACTGAGCTATATGGGATTAAGCACAAAGCAATGAAATCGATACGACCGGCTTAATGCTGATCACATTACCCACCTAGTGCCGATTGGACTGTAAAAATATGGGTGCTTTTCGCCTGTGTCTGATGCGCCTAAGGCGTGAAAATGGATAAGAATGAACATGATCCTGTCTACTCTATTTCTGTACCGGTGGCGTAGTTAATATTTTTCCCCCTGTGACTTAATTTTCCTCAAGTGCGATCGATCGATCGATCAGTTTGTCCCCCGTAGGCTACAATCTCACTCTGGATGGTATACCAACAAGGCATATCCTAGATATCCCACTCAATCCCTTAAGAAGTTATAATTAGGGCACCTGTGAGGGCTACACCAGACAGGAGTAACCGGCAGTCCTACGCAGGTAAATTAAAAAAAAAAAGATTTCGGGAAAAGAAGAAACCGAACAACAACTTGCACACCCTTTATGGGACTTTGCAGAACCAACCCCAGCATTTAATGGCTGTTGTGGTTTCTCTAGGCAAATTTTAGGTTCAGTAGTTTGCCGTTGCTTTCTCAACGGTCAGCTCTCGGTTATACTGTCGAAACCAACTAAGACAAATCGCCGCAGCAGGGATCAAACCCGGCACTCTGGTATTACGAAGCGCGTTCGCAACGCCTAAGCCACAGACGCCGACAAACAGAACAAGAGGTAAGAAAAAAAATAGCTTATGTTAACTTCACAAAACCAGTTACAATGAACAAGCAGAGAATGTTGCGGCGATTAGCTTTCATCGCGAGTAAGGAAGTGTCTCTCAGGACATCTCCATTATGGTTTTAATGACCACTGTGTTCTGATCATTCTTTTGTAAAGCAACAAGTGCGCAGTTTTCACTATTCGGTTGACTGTCCTCCATTTACTCTGATCTGTGACTATCTTGACCTTATTACTCAACCATACAGTATAGCACAGAAACCTGGACAAGTTAGAAAATGGTGCATGTCTCTTAAGATGTGGGTATACCACACACACACAAAAATGCAATCAAATACAGAAGATCTGTGGAGACTATGAATAAACAAAAAAGTTGGCAAAGAAAAAAACAATTTAAAAAAAAATACGAGTGAAATACTGATACACTTGACAGGATAGCATCAAAAGATGGACGAATAGTCTGAGAGAGGGCGAAAGGCAGCGTTTTCGAAACAAGTTACAACTACTTTCATTGTGAAAAACCGTATTTGATTGACTAAATTATTCAATCAATCAATCAGGTGCCGTCTCCACAATGAAGGTTGGCTGCAATGGATCTCCAAGCCCTGTCTCTTGCCCTTGATGTACACTCACTCATACTGCTGTTCGACCATCTTTTGATGTTATCCTCCACTTGTAACGCTGTCTGCCTCTTGCTCGCCTACCTTGAACCTTTCCCTCTAGGATGATCTTTACAATACTGTTATGTCTTTTAATGTGACCAAAATATTTCACTTGTCTCTTTTTTATTTCACCTAGCAACTCTCTTTTCATTCCCAATTTCCACAGTACCTCTGTATTTGATAGCTTTTGTTTCCATGAAAAGACTAAATTATTACGGAGCTACAACTTTATTTTTACTACATGAAAGCAGGGCAATAACCTTAAAAAGACATTTATTTTTGGTAAAACATGAATATCTGTATTTCCGCGCCAAGCTGATACAGCAGGCCCAACTTCTCTTTTCCCTGTCTTCAACTCCTGTGAGCGAAAACAAATTGTTTACCCCCCCATTCAAGACGACGCGTCCTAGAAGCCTTTCAAATTATACAGCTCTGCCTAACTGAATGGCTGGGTAACCTAGCCACACTATAATCATTCACTGACGGGATAAGAGAAACGCTTGGCGCTCTGCCAAACGACCTCGGTCCGTTACTTGATGGGATATGACGTTTCAAAACAAAACAAAACAAGAAAGAAAAGAAAAAAACTAGGGCGATGAATTTGCTATTTTTAGAAAATCGCGTAAATTCCCAGGTCAACGATTGGATAGTATATTTAGTTGGCCGCCATGTTTGAGGGCCTACGTTTACATGTAGGCCCCCCGAATAAGGAATGTGCGAGAATAGGCGGAGTCTGGCGACCTACTTCACATTGATTGGTGGAGCGCTAAAAACTCAGGGGCCGCGGTTTTGGGGGTAACTGAAGGTATAATAACCGAAAGCTCTCGGCGCTCTGCAGTGAAGTTGTATATGTTGGCTTACACAGAGAACAAGAAAAAAATGTCCTTTTCTAGTTTATGTTTATAAACATCGGTTTGCCCCTTTCAACTTTATTTAAATTGCAGTGGAAGCTGTAGCCGAATAAAACTGGCAGGAGAAATATAAATGATTGTATAGTTCAGAAAAAGGACGAGATTCCTGCTATCTGTATAGTTTGTATAGAATATACATACAGTAACTTATACTTGGTTCCCGTACTTCAAAATTGGCTCAACTAGGAAGCGAAAAAAAAAATCTTTTTCATTCACCCAAAACAGAAAACTTCACAAGGCAAGTGTTCTACGTTGTTCGTTCGTGGATTTTAAAGTTTGTCAGTTTGTATACTATGCTTTTTCAATCCTAAAGACATAAACTTGTAAATAGTTAGCTCTCACATGAAAGTATACTCACATGAAATGAATTGTTAATTGTACGTATAATCGGTGAAAACTGCAACTTACCTTCGTTTATTTCTTCATTGTGTTCAGATGCCTTGCAAAGATGTGTTCAACATAATGACATCCGAAGTTGGAGATTACCTCTGTCCGGACGGACTCCGCGATGAAATTAGCAAAAACATTAAGAACTTGCTAATAATTGACTGCCGTTCGCAATCGGAATATACTCGTTCTCACATCAGAGGAGCTATCAATGTCACGCTGCCATCATTAATGCTCAAAAGATTAAAACGAGGAAATTTGAATATTTCCTCCGTGATTCAGAACAATGAAGCTAAAGAACGTTTTACGAAGTATTCCAAAACCGCCACAATTGTGTTGTACGACGAGTGCTCTACTGATATCAACGCTAACCAATCTTCCGTGATCAGCTTGTTGGTGAAAAAGTTGAGACAGGATGGTTGCCGGGCAACTTTTCTTCTTGGTAAGTTAGTTTTCTCACCACAGTCGCAAGTTTATTGTTGGTATGTTAACATCGCATATTTTTAACATAGATATCATTGCCCTACCCTCTTATCACATCTGGTAAATAGGTTGATAAAAAACAGTTAATGTTTTTTCTTCTTGTGTGATTGGAAATAATTCTTATAAATTCTTAACTTCGGTCTCCACTTCATGCTGGCTCTGTTGCTTTCCCAGCTGAATGTTACGTTTTGCTAATGAAATCCTCACAAAAACTAGTCCTGAGAACCACTCAGCCATCAGTGTTTATGCTGTTCCATCCCTTATATTTTTAAGTTGATTATTCGATTAGTTAGGGAACCTCCCCCCCCCCCCCCCCCCCCCCCCCCCCCCCCCCCCCCCCCCCCCCCCGGTGTTCTCCGTGTCTGTTTGGTTAGTATTCTGTTTTGTTGACTGTTCTGATCACTCGATTTATGGACTTGTATCTTCAGCATTAAGTATATAATCATCAGGAACTTCATGTTTTGTCATTTCTTCTAATCTGTAAAAATGACTAAATATGTTATTCAGTATAAAATGAAAATCTTGCCATATAAAGTTACACATTATACTCGTAGATAGACAGGTTACGGCTGGGTTAACATGCACTCAGTGGTTTGGTTTGGTTTTGGCTCATCAGCACTGGTCCTTCATTCAAGACAGGGCAAGCTCATTCTCTAGTCAGTACAGAATTCTCTAGTGGTTACAGAATGAACATTCTGTGAAAGAAACGTCGACTTTTTTAATAACTTGAATGTCTATACACTAGAACCAACAAAGCCAGAGAAATAAAAGGAGATTTTCAAAATACACTATATTAAAGACTTTAGTTACTAAGTTGGAAAAGATGGGGGGGGGGGGGGAGATAGGGTTAGCTGCTGGTGATGACAAAGGCTATGAAGGCTTGGCGGGTGTTGCTTGGTCAGTTTAATGCTGCAACCCTGGAGGGGAAAATGAAAACACTTTATAAAATATTTTTTTAAGTGCACATTGAGAATGATTGTGTAAACTAATGGACAAAATTAGCTTACCACGATCTGGATTACTCGACTTTTGAAATAATGAAACGTAACCATCTGGATTGCTGGATGTCAACAAAACAAGAAATTAATGAGAAATATGCGCACGTGTGAATGGAGTGGACGAACTACTTTCTCAATTGACCCGACCTGGTTTTTATCTTTGAAAACACAACTGGTGATGAAAACAAGCGGGCTACGGGCTATCGATCGGTCTGTACCTGGTCTGAAAATGTAGTTTCCCTCCAAATCTGACATTTTAGGATCAGGGAATTTCCGTGGTATTACAGCCGCTTTGATAAAAATATCGATAAACCTAGTTCAAGGTTGCTGTGTGCTTGAATATATGTTGTATCACATTAGTTTCAGATCTCTTGAAAAGCCTGTTAGTTCTTTCCCAAGACACAGTATTTGACATTATTTTAATGACCTTGAAACATCTTCTTCTTCCGCCTTTCCCTACCTACAATTATGTTGTGGTTTACAGCTATGCTGTGATTATGCGACTTCGGTGGATAGTTAAAGTCATGTTACAATAGATTGCATCTTCCCTAGGGTCGCTGCTCGAAAGAGTGCTGAAAATTGGTATTTGAGCTGGGAGATGAAACACGAATCTTGGGGAAGTCGGTGGTGACAAGGTTGTGACATTTCAGACCCACAAACCGTCCTTTAATTTGGCATATTTTCACTGACGGTTTTCATTCTATTTTCATAGCCACGTAGCATTGCATGTGTGCGTCAGGGGCCGTAGACTCCATCCACACAGACTCGTGAGGGTTGTCTGCCTTCTTACATTTTTAAAAAGGGAGGGGGAGGGGTTGTGGCCGAATTGACTCAAAACCGTCTTTATAAAAATGTACTAGATAACTTGTTGGCTGTCATATCTGTACACATATTTTCCTGTGGCTGTTTGATGAGGCTGTCATTTGCGGAACTATCTGGTCAATATATAATCAATTTTGGATTAATTTAAATCTTTGACCACTGAACTGGTAGCCAGTTACAGTAGCCACTGAACCAACATACTTCCTTCTCAGTTTAAACATTAGCAAATATCTATTATAAAAATGCATTAAACATTTTTTGTATCTGCATTTTATATGTGGATTCTCTACTAATGTTGATATTAACAAAAATGTTTTCACAAATTTTAATCAGAAATTATTTCATTATTTTTTACAGGTGGGTTCTCAACTTTTGAAGAACGGTTCCCTGAATACTGCCAGAGTCAGGACCAGGAGAGCAACATCATTGGCTTATGCAATCTCAGAATATCTGATGAGCCTAAATTCAGTGACAGCGACAATTTGTCCACCTGTAGCACAGCTAGCCCCATCACCTGCCCATTCCCTGTTCAAGTGTTGCCATACCTCTACCTCGGAAGTGCAAAGAACTCAGCAGATTTGAACCAGCTCAAAAAGTATGGTATCTCTTACATCCTGAATGTGACCGCCAATGTCCCCAACACATTTGAAGATGAGAAGAATTTTAAATACCTGCAGATACCAATCTCCGACCACTGGTCTCAGAATCTCTCATCGTTCTTTCCACAAGCAATCAAATTTATTGGTAAGTAGTTATACATAAAAACATAGTTCCACATTATTTTTCATATATTCTGTCAGAAAGTGTTGTAGAAAGTATTCTTGTCGATGAATTAATTAGGTTATTTTTGTGTGCGTGGATAATTTATATTGTTGAAAATTTATGGAGAAATCCTCCTAAAAGTTGTCCTTGGTGCAAAACTATAAACCAAATATTAATTCTTCATTGGTGTTGAGTTCTGTCATTATGTCCAGAATGACATGTTATGAATCAGTATATGGCTGTTGATATAGAAGACAGGATGTTCATATTCAGAATGCTGGTATAAGAAAAAAGGGGGTGGAGTGTTCATCTCAGTCCACATATGTTTTAAGTTCCTATGTCTGTAGCATCAGTTTAACTCAAAAGCATTGACTTGTTACACCTGGTTTTGTCTGACATGGCTCAGTCTTATTTCTGCACATTGGCCAGCTGCTGATCGAGAGCATTGCACAAAGCACCCAATCTGTAGCTCTAGCTACAATCCCCATTGATCTCTTTAAAAAAAAAAAAACTACACTTACGAACCTAACGATTTAGCTGTGAAACAAACCCCATGATCTTCAGATACAGTCATCATCATGAATTGATTTGATCACTAGTGTGGGCAACTGCTGCTTGACCACATTTGTGACACCTTCCCATGCCATTATAAAACACAATGTCTAGATATGTATCTTATTGTCTTTCTTTATCTCCATTTTCATACATCTGGCCAGTTGTCATAGTATGTTTGTTTATCACTTAACAAATCATATCCACTAAAATACTTTTAAAAACAAATGAGTATGCCAACATTGGTTGACGTCTGTGGCTAAAGTGTTGCGCACGCACTTTGTAGTGCCGGGTTTGATCCCAGCTGCGAGCCTTGCGTTGGTTTCGACAGTGGTGTCGAGAAGCCGACTATCCAGAAAGCAATGGCAAAACTACTAGACGTGAATTTGCCTTGAAAAACCACAACAGTGAATGCTGGGGTTGGTTCTGCAAAGTCCTGTATTGGATATGCAAATAACATACCAAAATTAGGGCATGTTTTTTCCCTGTAGGTTCTGGGGCCCTTTGTGGAGGAAAACAAAATAATAGACCCAGTGCCCACCTAACAAGCATGTCTTTAAAGAGTCGACTGATTAGCAATTTCCTTCAAAGTGCATCTGCCTGTGAGGCAAGGAACCAGCAGTCTGCATACAGATAAGCCAAATAGTAAAATGGTTGTGCTCACAGAACTCAAGTTCTGAAACACGACTTAAGTCCAGAAGTGGACAAACAGCCATAACTTTTCACCATAGATTACGGCTCGTGAACATGAAGAAGAAGAAGGCGTGTTTGATTTTCTGTAATTCGTAACATAAAGCTTGAAGAATCTTCTTCTTTATTTGTTTGAATGGTGTAGTTGCATTATACCTGTTTATAGCAACAACTGATATCTGCGATTTTTGGTTGTCACATCCTACTTCATTTTGAAATGTGTTTTCCAGTCTGTCTTCCTGGGCTTGAAAGGATAATGCTGCATATGGAAAATAAATAAAAGCTCTACACTGATGTATTAAAGTTTACTTTGTAAATTCCTTTGCCACAAAGATAATGTTGAGTTTTTAAATGTTAAAATTTTTATGAGTCTTGTAGTTTATTCAAATGAGCAAGACTTGATTTTACAACAAAAATTTCAGTAGGCTATTTTTGTCTTTCACAGATGAAGCACGAAACAATCAGAAAGGCATCCTTGTCCACTGTTTAGCAGGTATCAGTCGATCTGTCACAGTCACAGTTGCTTATTTAATGTGCCGAGAAAACATGACATTAAATCAAGCATATGATCATGTGAAAATGTGCAAGCCCAACATTTCTCCAAACTTCACTTTTATGGGCCAGCTTCTTGACTTTGAGAAGGACCTGCATGGGGAAAAAGGAACAGATTCTGGGGATGAGAGTCTCAATAGTGATTCTGAGAAGCTGAGTCCCACAAGCAGCAGCAGTAGTCCCCTTTGATTGTGTTTTGGGTGAATGTATGAATTGTTTTGTGCATTTGTTTATTGTGACAAAACGTAATTATTGAGTGGCCAAACTTGATTTTTATCCCCAAAAATTATGACGAGGCCTGAATTGACAATACCATTGTGAAAACATCAGGTGATATTTTGAAAAATTGATAATAGCAGGGGTTTTTTTCCCCCGAGAAAAAAATGCCAGTACTCAGTTAGTGCTGAAAAAATTATGCTTGAAAACAAATGTTTTTTGTCATTGTCAGAAAAAAAAAAACTGGCTTGGTTAGGATAATGACGTGGTAGTTTGCTTTTTCCTACGTGTGCTGCTGAGACGAGATATACTGTCAAGAGTTTTGTGATCTATACGGAGTGGACCATGAAATGTCTGTAGATTATATGAGTCTGTTGCCATATGTTATTGAATATAAACACAAGAAGCTGGGTACAACACGATATGTTACCTTATAAAAATGTGATATTAACAAGTGTCTTCAGATTGTTCGGGTTATTTACTTAGAAAACTTTACTGTCATTCTCAGTTTTAAAAAAAGTTTATTTAAAAACAAGATAGAGGCACAATTTTCTAGTAACATATATTTTATAGACAAATATTCCTAATGTTTTTAATAGAAGAAAATAGTATGTTTTATGTGAGAAAAAGTTACTAAATTCTTTAGGTAGAATTCTCTTGTTACATTTACTTTTTTTTTAAAGCAATTTGTTTACATAGCATAAAACTTTTGTTGAATATACATTTAGAGTTCTATTTTAAAAAAAAAACAATAAGAAAACAGCAACCAGTGAAATGTTGCATCCAACAGCTTTGTGCTTTTTTTTCTTATCAAGTATCAAGACATTGAGTCAGTAATATTTCTATGTATAAGAAATTTCTTAGTAGGCTAACTGTGATGCAGACTGTTGTTTCTTCACATACCCCTGATGATACCTAAATCATTTAAATGACATCTGTGAACCCAGTCATTTAACAACGTTATGCCTGTTTGGAATTGTCTTTCTCTTTATCTATACAATTTGCACTATAAAAAATATCATATACACAACTGCTGTTGGATGGAGAAAAACCACAAATGAATCTTGTCTGATGTTACAGCCCACCCACAGCATTACTTATGAATCTGTCTACATGAATGTAGGTTTTTTTCGTGACTTTTAATGTTTACAAGAGTATATAAATGGACGTTGAATGGTATAGTGTGCTCATTGGCATACTTCTATTTTTAAGAGGTGGGAGGTCAATTTCTTGGGCAGGTATTTGGAAGTTTTACTACGGATAGAGTAATTTGAACTTTCATTAAACTGTTTGCCCAGCTTGCTAGCGTAGTTGGTGAAACCTGACTTTGCGGCAACTAGGTGATGAACTCCGTGTTGTTTGGGTTCACGCCATGGGGTTTGGCAGAAAAGCCATATTTCTCCCAGAAGGGTTGCGATATCCATTGTACCGAGCCAAAGGGTTAACAACTCATGGTTTCTGGATATTTAAAAAAATTAAACTGTTTTGCTATGTCCTTCATGATACTACATCAACATAGATTTACACCCAAAAAAAAAACCAGCATAGAAATAGAATCTTTTGAAGATAGCTTTCATAGCATGTGCAAATGCAAAAGAATCTGAACAATTATGCAGCATATTGGAGGACCCTCAATGTCTGTGAATTAATTGCTGGTGAAAACTATTGTAAAATCCAAGTTTTTTAAAAAACAGTGTTTTATGGTGGCAATGTTGATGTGAACAACAGTGTCTGGTGGATTGTATGGGTTCATGGCGAAAGCAGCTAAGGGAGTTGTATTAAAGCTGCTTGTATATGTATATAATGTAATTTAATTACGAAAAGTTCATAGTTAAGTGAACGTGAACAAGTCTTTCAAGATGTTTAATTGTTAACAAATTACTTTTCTAAATACTTCTGATGGCAGCCATATATAATGCTTGACTTATCTATTTTTAATCAAACTCAGCAGTTCATAGCAGAATATGTTCTGTGTCGTTACTTATTGTTTCTAAGACGTGTATGTTTGTATCGCGATTTTGTTGCCTGAAAGTGTTCCCTCACTCTTCATCTCTGGAATTTAACTGTCAACATTTTCAGATTGATCACTTGCACTTAATTAGCCAGTCACATTGAACAGCTGGTTGTTCTGCAATTGTTGGGTGCCTTATTATAACTTTCGTATAGTTGAATGGGGCTTATGGAATTTGCCTTGATGGCCAGAAAAAGACCTTGTGAGATTACCAGCTGGGAACATATCTAGAATTGTTTTATCTCAGTGACAGCATTTATAGAATTCCTCTGTCTCAGTGACAGCATTTATAGAATTGTTTAGTCACATTCATATATTCCAGAATTACTTCATCTCAGTGACAATGTTCACTTTCTAGCATTAACCTAACTCAAAACTCACATCATTCATCATTGTTACTTCCACAAACCCAACATAAGCACACATACTACACAAGATACCAGACCTAATGTTTGAGCTGTATCTGATGCCTGGAAACAGCTATCATATTGCTCACTGTAGTCTGGTGTCTGGCAGACAAGTTAGCGTATACACAAGTTTTTAGTCAAATGTTTTTTTATAAGTACAATAAACCCCTATGTCATTTACACTATAGTCTCCTGTAAAGGAGAGTTTCAATAGTAAATCCATAAATTGTTTCTTTAAACTGATAAGTTTAGACATTATTTTAGAGTATGTTTGCTGAATAAGTGTAGATAAGATAAAAGTTACCCAACATAATAAATTATAACAAGAACACATTTTTCAGCAAAGTAATATATTGCTTGTTTATTCTATTTACTCTGCATTATCTCATGGGAAATACACTGTTCCTTTAAAATATGAAATCTGGTTACCTTTATGTGACTAACATAACGATGTTTCTTGTTTAACAGTGACAGAGAATAAAGTGTCCTTATTCACAAAATGTGACCTTAATTTGCCTTGAAAAAAATGGTTATCACTTTATTATTTTTTCTTTTTGGTTCAGATTATCAGCACATTTTTATTCAGTTCTTTTTTAGTTTTAATTTTATTTTTTTAAAACAAACAATCACTGTACTTTTCTAATAAGTAAACTAGCTTTACAAAGTTAATACAAATTTTGTTAAGGTCGTAAATTTTAAAATAAGATGAAAATAAATTATGACAAGAAATTAATTTAAGTAAATGGTGAATTTCTAGAGGTATAAGCACATAATCTTAATTTCAAATGTGAAGTTTTTTTTCCTAATTGCCTAATGTTTGTAGATTTCTTTCCTACAAAAACTAACCGGTGTCAGCTCTCTGATATGTTATGTCTATTATTGTATCTCGTAAAATAAATGTGTACAAATTTGTGGCTACATCAGTTAAACAGGGTTAGTCAGGGATAGTTGCACTACACTTCAGTCTTACTGTTGTTGTGATATGAGTATTTGCGTGTGTGTATGTGTTTGTTTGAGAGAACTTGATAGAGATTATGATAATGTAAAACATTGCAATGTTATAATACATTTAAAATAAATAAAATTTATATTCTTCCAATAATTACTGCCAGTTGTCTTCTTGTGTTATGCAATCATAACTGATGCCACTGCTCATTGGGCATTTCCATAGTGTTTAGTTTCCTGGATGGAGATTGAATTGCAGCTGCTGAAATCTTAATTTGTATTGAACAATATGGACCTTTACCTGTCATCCCGTAGGTGTGTAGTTCAGACCTGCATCGTGGCAGATTTTGTTTTTAAAGCTGGTCTTAGATCTGCTCAGCCTAAAGTGAATACTAGGGTAATTGTCATGGGAAGTAAATGGGGACAAGATGATGTTGAGCGCATCACCCATAGAGAGATGAACCACAGAATACTGTTTGGTCTATTTTAAAAAAAAAAACGTTAGATCTGATATTATCTGTCCTCATTCTTCTCCTCCTCCTTCTTTTTCTCCACTTTTGCTGTCTTCGTATATAAGTTAGAATTGATTCTGTATCAACTCTTTCATCAGCTCATACCCGATTGTATGTCTTGTGGTCACTCCTGCATCTTATACATCTCATTTGCGTGTCTACTAATTTTTTTTTTTTTTTAATGGTTGGTTGCGAGAGGCCATGGCCATGTCTGGCTCTGGTAGCATATGGTGAATGCACCATAGGCGTGAAAAAAAAAAGAAGTTGGTGCTAGTTAATATTTAGATAGAATGTAGTGATGAGACAGACAGTGGAGTGTGGCTTATTTAATGTCCTCGGCTTGAGCATATCTAACCTATAGTGCTAGCCGCTTTTCGTAGAACAGTCAATGAGTTGTGAAGAGCAGAAGGCAAAGCAGGCTGCTGATTATAGTTACTGGCCGTTCTGCGGAGAAAAGGAGTCGCCGTGGCCAAGCGGCTAGACGCTCGCCGCGGATCAGAAGGGCGCGAGTTCGCTCACTGGCGAAGCCGGACTTTTTGAAAAAATTAGCTTGGCTCCCAGGTCGACCCAGCTTTGAGTGGGTACCGGGTGCAGTCCTGGAAAGTAAGGGCTGACCTCACCCATGCTGACAACCTCACCCATCTTGTGCCGATTGGTCTAAACAAATATAGGTCCTATACCCTATACGCCTAATGGCGTGGAAAGGGGTTCTTTCCTTTTTTTTCCTGCGGAGAGAGACGGAACCATGGTGGGATCAAATCCAGTGTATTGAACATCTGTCGACTGGTAACTTCAGTTTTAATAGAAACTGTAAATGTCATCACAAGCCGCAATATCACTTAGATACAACGGCAAAAAACTTTGTTTTCATAGGGTTTATAATTGGACAGGCAGGCCCGTCTAATATTCCACCCTTCCAGTCCAACCCCTTGCATACAGATATTCATTCGTACATACCTTCGTAGTTAATAATAATAATAAAAAAATTTCACAAATTAAGTCTTAATTACAAACGCCGGAATGTGCTCTAATAATACTTATACGGCTGCCCTGGTAAAAAGTTATGTTTTATCGTTGTTGAAATTGTACTTCAGTTATAAAGGATTCATTTGTATGTTTCCTTTAAATAATACTTACATTGCCGGACGTTTTAAAAGGTAAAGTAATAAACCTATTCCAAAAATACGTCTAATAGGTTGAAACATATACATCAGTTTTAAACTGTGTTGAAGTATTAAAACTTAACTGAATACACAACAGATATGCTAGTTTGGGCCCTATTGTAGCAGTAACGCCTAATACATGAGGAAACTTTCATAATGATAAAATAATACAGATATTGATGTTTTTGTAAGTACCAGTTATATTCTGCCGATGCCAAAAGTTTGTCGCCTTGTGCTTAAATCGACTTTACAAAACCAGATACATGCACACGCAGCAAAGAGATAGTAGAAAGAGAGAGCTAGTTTACCGCATCGTAAGTGGTGAATCCGCATTCTTTAGGAAAGTCTTAAGAAAGGATACACTGAAATATTTCATGAAAATGGAAGCGACTCTGGAAGTGGAAGGGTTGAGGGGTGTATAAGGGATTTGGAAAAAAAGGAGGGAGGGGGGTGTGATGACAAAAGGGAACGGAAAGACAAAACGATGTTAGACAGTTTGGAATCATGACATGGAAGACTGAATCAAAAATGATTGTCAGTACACGCGATAGAAGGTTGTGGTCCTACACAACCACCAACGCCATGTGGTGTGGTTTAAAAGATTGAGGAGGAAGAAAGAAGATAGGAGGAGGAGAGAGAGAAAAGAAAAAGACAAGAGGGGAAAAATAAGAAGAAGGAGGAGGAGATGAAGAAAAAGACAATCAAGAAGCAGAAAAAGAAGTTCATTAATTTCACTAGCCTTCAGTTAAATAATATCAGCTCTAGTTAACGCTACGAACGGCCTACTTTTTATACATGTGTGTGCGCACATCCGTTCTGATATGACTGTTTGTTATCAGACGGTATCTTTTGTTAGCGAATATGCACTACACGAATGAGAGATAGGCGATACTGATTTAACAGTGCTGAGTACGCAGACAAAACATCACGTGCCATACTAACAGGCTATGGCGATCACGGTTCTCCGTAACTCCTGATCTCTGGCAACATGCATCGTCCCTTATGCTGACGTCTGTCTGTACACAGCAAGGTACATTACCTCTTTCAGTCCTAGGTCAAAGGGAAACAGGTCCTAGGGTTTAAGACAAATCCATGATGCTCCTCTCGCTCTCTCTGGTTCTCCCTGTCTGTCTCTCTCTGTGTCTGTCTCTCTGTCTGTCTCTCTCTCTCTGTCTTACTGTCTGTCTCTCCCCCCCCCCTCTCTCTCTCTCTCTCTCTCTCTCTCTCTCTCTATATATATATATATATATATATATATATATATATATATATATATATATGTGTGTATGTGTGTATACGTAGATATATATCATTGTCCTGTTGTGTCATTATATGTCACACAGAGCTCTTAGTTTATTCCTCCATTATCTTGTCTTGTTGTGTCATTATATGTCACATGGGGCTCTTAGTCTATTCCTCCATTACCTTTTATCACGTACAATCAAGCCGTAGATAGAATCCAGCACAACGCCTTTGGCCTCTCGCCTCAGTGTTCGTTATAGGGTTTCTTTTGGGCGTCCTCACTTCCTCAGTCTCTTTATTTCGCATTGCAGTGCTTGTTTTGTGATTACCTCCCCAATAGTCTATGATTAGTCTGTGAGATCTGCATAAACAAAGTGACCCTTTCAGTCACTGGGTGTCATTCTTTGAAGCAGCAATGCCAGAGGGACAAAAATCCGCTAACATTTGACAAATGGCTACTTTGAAAGCAGTTTTACAACTCTGTTGTATGGCTTTTTTCTTTTTCGAGTTCACTGGCTCTAAACTCCAGCGGAAGGTTCTGGCTGTTCATCCACCTCTGGACTTTAGGCTTCTTCCAGTACTTCCGTTTTATAGATCTAGCTTATTTATACGCAGACTGGTGGTTCTTTGCATTTGAAGCATGTGCACTCCGACTCCGACCCTAATTCGTTTCTCTGAGGCATACTTGCTATGGAAGCAGTGAGGTTATAAAGGGAAGCAGTGGGATTATTCTTGTCTCTCTCCCCCCCCCCCCGTCCCGTCCCCATCCACAATGGGCCTCGGAACCCACACGGGGAAAACGGCTATACAGTTGAACAGGGTTTCTGGGAACTGTGCCCGTTTGATTCTCATCCTTGAGATGTCCATCATATAGACTGTAATCCTAAAGGGAAAACAATTACAAATCACATGCCCGTTTCTTTAAAATTGACAAAATGCAAGTGGAAATGTGCACAGACGCTAGAACTGTATAGTCTGAGATATTAGTAGTAGTAGCACAGTTTACCCCACTAGGAAATCAAACAAGCGATAAACACCTGATGACACAAAGTGTCACCATGTGGATTACCCGTGGAGAGGTCCCGTCAACCGCGTTCAGCCATTGGGCCATATTTATGGACATGATATATTGCGGCCCCTGGCAAGAGCCAGGGTGGGGCTTCAAATAAAGAAAAATTGCATCTCACAAGGAGATGACTGGCTAAGATATAGTTTATTTTCTGTTTTACCTCACGACACCAGAGATACGCTGGTGGTACTCTTATCCCTCCACCCCTCCCCACCTCCTCCTCTTAGCATATACATCAGCGCCCAACGTCTTACAATGTTATTCCCATGCTGCTTTTCGTACGTCTGGTAGGTCTCTCATCTCTGCTCTTTCATTGCATTAAACATCACACTCTCTGGGACCAGAATAAAGCTAATTCAATACCCGCTGGATCTTTGCAGTTCAGGCCTTTGTTACTGTATTACCACGCCACTAAAGTTATCACAAACTGAACACTGCCTGGGCCCAGTTCCGGGTTAAGATCTATAGGGACCTCACAACAATTCTTCTCCCCCCCCCCCCCCCCTACAAATTCGGTTTTCTTTGTGTATGTTTAAAAAATTCTTTAGACATTTAACAATTTTTAAATATATTATTTTGGTACATTATCTCTTGTTTTCATTTATTATAACTTGTAGCCTTTTTAAATTCAAGAAGATAATCAGCTTGATATGTGTGCGTCAACTTTAACCATTGATTAACTCATGTACATGTTAACGTCTTTCTGTGCTTAACTGGTGTAATTTAAAACTGAAGGGTCTTCGGGGCTTTGTATAGCTTATGACCTCATCAAGGCTAAACTGGCTTTTATATAGCTAAGGAGCCCATCAAGTCTAATTCTGGCTGTTAAATAGCTAAGGAGCTCATCAAGTCTAAGTCTGGCTGTTAAATAGCTTAGGAGCTCATCAAGTCTAAGTCTGGCTCTTATATAGCCTAGGACCTCATTATGTCTAAGTCTGTCTGTTTTATAGCTTAGGACCTCATCAAGTCTAAGTCTGGTTGTTATATAGCTTAAGAGTTCATCAAGTATAAATCTGGCTCTTATATAGCTTAATTTGGAGCTCATAAAGTCTAAATCTGGCTTTTATATAGCTTAGGTAGGAGCTCATCGAGTCTAAATATATCTTTCATTGAGCTTAGGAGCTCATCGAGTCTAAATCTGGCCCAGACAGGGTCTGATTCACATTAACAGCATCGAACATCAATATCTTAACCTCCTATCTGTTTTTCTACTCTTGTAATGTGATAATTCTCCCAACTCCCAAAAGGTTTTCGCCTTTTTGAAATCATAGGGATCATTATTATTTTAGGGGGGGGGAGTGCGCAATGAATTGTATAGTATACAGTCTTATGTAAAGCCCCTTGGCTCTCAGGTCGACTCAGCCTTGAGTGGGTACCGGCTGCAGTCCCGAGAAGTAGAGGCGGCCGGCGTGATGCTGACCACATCACCCATCTTGTG
Organism: Candidula unifasciata; assembly: GCA_905116865.2. Classification (NCBI taxonomy): domain Eukaryota; kingdom Metazoa; phylum Mollusca; class Gastropoda; order Stylommatophora; family Geomitridae; genus Candidula; species Candidula unifasciata. The sequence continues at coordinate 100,382 of CAJHNH020002556.1, forward strand.
CCGATTGGTCTATAAAATACAGGTCTTGCCCTATGTGCCCTATACGCCTAAAGGCGCGGAAAAGAGTCCTTTACTTTTACTTTACTTTTGTAAAACCACATCTTTGAGGTTTCAGTGTATTTTGGACGATCGGTGTGGTGTGGTGGGTGTATATGTGTGCGTGTATGTGTGTGGTCTATAAATACAGGTCTAGCCCTATATGCCCTATACGCCTAAAGGCGCGGTCAAGGGTCCTTTACTTTTACTTTACTTCTGTAAAGCCACATCTTTGAGGTTTCAGTGTATCTTGGACGATCGATGTGGTGTGGTAGGTGTATATGTGTGCGTGTATGTGTGTGGACTGTTTACCAAGTGTCCAACATTAAGTGTACATAAACGCGGTAAATAATGTCGTTTACATATCCTCTTTATTCACACAGCATATTTAGTCGACTTTATTTTTGACCTCTTCATAAACTGAATATAGGGAGTGCTGCCTAAAATGCTTTCATAACTTCATTTATCATTAAATCGTTTCTGCCACACAGCCAGCCTTTATAAATTCCACAATATTCCACACAGTTGAGTAAATGTCATATATCAGGCGATTTTTTTTTTTCACGTATGAATTGTTAAGTAAAGTTGCGGGTGTTTCCTACATATTTTACTTTCATTTTACCATACTCCCCCAACGCTGTGTTGATTTATGTATGAGGCACTTCACACATCTCTCCGCCATTCACACCACCTGCACTTTTGTCTTGCCATGTCAAGGTTTAATTCAACTTCTGAATTGTGACTTTTAGGCTTCAATCGAAACCAGCCAGACAGGCTTTGAACCCACACCACAGGGGGCAACTGGGAGCTGGTAGTGGGTTGAAGTCATCTAAAGCCAGTAACCGGTTGCGTGTGTTTACACATTATTAATTTTGTGTTTGAAAAGGGGGTTAAGTAGTTTGTTGTCAAGTTAACATCTCTGTTGTCGAGATAGGAACTATAAAATAAATTAATATTCGGAAAGTAGGCCATGCCCATATATGGAGTCTCCCGGCTGCGGTGTAAAGTTGTCACCTTTGGGCCCTGGGTATTGCCTGTGACGTGTCTTACTGTAAACGTCTGAATGTTTGTGTAGATATTTATTCGACTATCTGTCTGTCTGTCTGTCGGTCGGTCGGTCTGTCTGTCTGTCTGTCTGTCTGTCTGTCTGTCTGTATGTCTGTATGTCTGTATGTCTGTCTGTCTATCTATCTATCTATCTATCTATCTATAAAAAAATCGTTGCATATAGGGACGCTGTTTATGACGACAGCAGTATTAAAATCACCCACAATTCGTAGTATTTCATCAGCATTTAACTGTGGTGCTTCAGTGGTGCTGCTTTGTTAATTTCAAAGGCAAGGTGACACCAACACGTTTGGAACAAAACGTGCTGCGGACCTGCCAGATCAGCAGAGAAGCACCCTTTAACCACCTGCCATAACATAATGTTGTTCAGGTCTCATGTACTTGTCCTAGGAAAAGGTTAGTAGCCTCCCGAATGTGTTCCTCCGCCCAAAGCCGGTGGCACAAGTGGAATGTCAGGTTTAGTACACGTTGCACTGAATGTCAGGTTTAGTACACGTTGCATTGAATGTCAGGTTTAGTACACGTTGCACTGAATGTCAGGTTTAGTACACGTTGCATTGAATGTCAGGTTTAGTACACGTTGCACTGAATGTCAGGTTTAGTACACGTTGCACTGAGTGTCAGGTTTAGTACACGTTGCACTGAATGTCAAGTTTAGTACACGTTACACTGAGTTGTACAGTATACAGTTACACAGAACACATACCCATACATTTAGACTTGTGTTATGCACACGCAACAGACCGCAGCACACACAACAAACCGCAGTACACAAACTAATCGCAGCGCTGAGCGCACATACGCAAACACACACACACCACAGATACACCACACACACATACACACACACGTATATATATATATACACATATCACACACCACACACACATTATATATAATATATATATATATATATATATATATATATATCTATATATATATATATATATATATACACACACTCACACACACACACATATCCACACATACACAGACACACACACACACATTTACACTATCTTTCTCACGCACACACGCATATATATATATATGTATATATATATATACAAAACACACACACACACATACACACCACACACACACACATACACACTCACACCATGCACTTTACACCTGCGAGTTTTTTTTTTTTCTTCTTTTTCTTTTTTTTTAATTTTTCCTCGACCTTGACACAGTCCGAATAATTCGTTTGCTGGTCAGATGCGATGGAAATGAGATAGGGAATTGTGGCTGACACTTCCTGTACAGGTGTTTTCCCTCCCCCCCGATGATCTATGTTTCTGTCTGCAAAATCAAATGCTCTTTGTCAGTAGCGTAATTTTCCTTTCCGACAATTTTTGGTTAATATGCGGCCGACGCGCCATCCCACATACTTGTAGCCAGCAGTGTTGCAACTTTGGATCTTTTACATTCAAATTTTAGATCTTTCTTCATTGCATTTAGAATGGTGTTTTTGACGTTTAGGATAAAATTTTTTTCAATTCTTTTTTATATGGGTTAGATTTTTAGTTTTTTTTTTTTCTTTCAGTGTCAATTTAAAAATTTGGTAAAAATTTAACAAAATTTTTGTTTTGGTCTGGCACTACATTGTGAAACGCCCCTTACTTAAACTTTGAAC